>VUQI01061585.1:97675-116427 GCA_015106735.1 Paratilapia polleni
TGCCAAAAAAAAAAAAAAAAAAAAAAAAAAGAGAAGGACCTGCACACTATTTGCTATCTGCTAAAATATTAGTAAAATATTTTCCACAAAGGCAAGGTAGATAAAAGATTACCTTTGTAACAATATTTAAAAATTTTAATTATTCAATAGGAGCCAAACAGTGTACATATCTTTCTGCATATCTTTGCAAATACTGTGGTTCTTTTTGGTCTTGCACCTTGGTCTTTTTTTTTTTCCTCACATATTTTCACACATAAATTTCTAACATAAATTTCTAACATAAAGGAAACTGCACTCAGAGCAAATATAATTATCCCTGACTACCAGTTGTGCCAGACTTTGGCTGAATCATGGTGAAGTTGTTCAACAATATTAACAAATCTTGTAGACAGAAAGTTTAAACCAAACCAGCCTCAGTTTGAAGCTCCAGAAGCTGCTCTCTGCAGTGACTCCATTGCTGGACCTCCTCCAGGCATCGTTAGCCAGACGATGATGGGAGCTACCTTGGCCATAATGGGAGGGTTGACTGACCCCTGACCCCGTATCGATCTGCTGGCTGTGTCCAGCTGGGCCTCCCCAAACCCAGTCAGCTGGAGAGGTGTTTAAAACCTAACACCCCAGGTCCCATCCCACTCCACTACACCCTCATTAATTACATCATTTACCTGTGACAGTGACAAACCTGCTCAGCCACACCGCAGTTTATTAAGGTCGCTGTATAAAGCCCAGGCCAAGCCCAGATCAAAAGTGTGTGTGCGCGTGTGCTCAATGGGGAGTGAAAGACCCCATCTCATACAGTATGGGATTATGAGTATAGATGCATGCTCCAAGGGGAGTGTGACTGCTTTGTCCTGGCCTGTCGAGCTCCTTAGTGAGGAAGTTTATTTTGATTCATTTGATATGTTGAAAAACAAAGATTACCAATTTTCTTGTACAGACAAGAATATGAGTACAGATTATAGGAACACAGGGGGAAAAAAACACAAAGAAAAAGCCCCAGCAAAGTTTATCATTGTAGACCTTGTAAAACACTGTGCTATGAATGGTATTTGACATGTTTTTGGATGAAGTATAAAACCCCACAGATTTAAGACCACTTTCTTTTTATGTCTTTTCTGTTTTTACTTTCTTCAGTTTGCTGACTCAGTTCTTCTCTGGTCTTTGTTGTCTTTGCTGCTCACGAGCAGCTGGATGTTTGTGTGCCATTCATTCCTCAACTTTCGCCTTTGCATTGCCTCTTATTTCTGCAGGTGTCTCCAATTCTATATCTGCCTAAAATCACCCCCTCTCCCCCTGCTCCCACTCCTCTATCGTTTCACCTCTTTCAGTATCCCCCTTCCTTTTCTCTTTGCTATAGCCCCCTACACAATAAAAGACTATTGGTTTCCTCTTGCCATACCTTTCCCACTACACACTGGTATTTCAATCTCAACTCAATCGAGAAGGCTGACCTGCAGACATAAAGAATTGGCTTTAAGGCTTTCAAAATGGAACTAAATCTGCTGCAGGTCACACTGGGGGAAAATAAGCGGCAAATGTAAGTAAGCATGAAATAGTTTTTCATAAATAATCCAAATGACAGCAGGCTTTCTAATGGTGCCAGGGGGCTGTAAAAGAATATGTTGCCAATTTCTCCCCTATTAAAGTGAAATAGAAAGCCAAATACATAACGTGCTGACGGAAAAGTTGCATACTTGGGCCCATTGGATGGGAGATTGAGGACACAGTTGGGTATTAGAGGTGGTTGTAGTTGGAGGTAAGGTAGTGGAGTGATTGCTAGCCTTACAGTCAAGGTCCTTCCACTGTGGGGAAAAAGAATGCCCCTCCTTCACATCAAATCAATTGGTCAATAACTGCCCCCTTTTCCTGCGTCTGCACAGGTAGGCAGCCCTCATCTGTCCCTATGCAATGTTGATTTGATTTGCACTTATGTTTTTACAAATAATCAATGTTCCATTTTGACTGATACAAGGCATAATGACTGTATACACTGTCGAAGAGGGGAAAAAAGGAATGAAGTAAGAAGTATATATTTGTAAATGAAAAAAAAAAGGATCAATGTCAGTGTGCCTGGCCAAGAGCCTAAAATAGCACAGATTCAGTGTAGGGGTTATGCAATTCCTTCAAGCTAAGAAATGTTGGAGGAAGCATCAGATCTTTCACTCAAGTTAAGTAGAAATACTACAATATGAAAATACAACATTACAAGAGAAAATTCTGGTCACTTGTGTCACTTATGTGAATTCAGGCTTATTAACAAAATCTATCTATAGTCTGAAAAGTACTCATAATGCAAAATGCATTCCCTGATTGTCTTTTAATACTTTAGGTTTGTGATGCATTCACTGATGCATTATTGTGTGATGCATTTCACTTTCGTATTTGGGACTAATTTGGAATATTGTGTTTATTACTTTAAAAAATGCATATTATGAAAAGTCGCATTTTTATGTATTAAAGTGTGATTTCTACCCAAGTATTTAAGTAAATATGCGCAGTTACGTGAAGGCAACCTTTTCTCTTGTTATGAATTTGCTTTATGTAAATGCTTTTTTCCCCCCATCCAAGTAATAGAGTGTGTGGTGTTAAATCATATTGTGTGTAGTATTTAAGTTTCTTATAATGATGTTGTGTATATAAATGTAGAAAAAATGTGTTACATCTGGTCTTCTATCTCAGTCATAAAACATTTGATTGAAATGTTTTGTGTTAAGCAGCTATGTGATCCTCCTCATTGTGTGTATGTCTAAGAGAGAAAGTGATTTGAAGTCCCCTTGAGTCAGACTCTGTTATTTATTGCTATTAAATGGTTAATTTTCCTGGGTGCCCTGAGGACCTTGGTGTGCGTTAAGATGTGAGGAAGATAGAGTTGTCAAGGCTTGGTCTGAAAGCTTGATATATGAAGAGTGCAATTTTGAGAGGCCCAAATTAGTACAGGGAAAATGAAAAGTTCAATATACATTAAATATAGGTATTATATTGATATAATGTATACCTATATTTGCATGACCAAAACTATAGACACTACAGCCCTTATTTATCAACCTGCAAGTTTTTTTTAACTTTTATTTTTAAATAAAGCAAAAATATTTTATACCTACTTGAATTTTCTTTTTTTTTTAAATCAAAATTATAACAATTTAAAAATAGTCTTAAAAGAGGTCCGGTGGTCTCTTAAACTGGCTAATGGTCATTTGAGATACAATACAACAATACATAAACAGAAGTAAAACAAACCTTCTGAGACAGTTCAGGACTGAGCGCACAAAACAGAAAGTGTTATAATGAGTAATTAAGTTTAGTTTAGTTAACTTATTATATATTATTACTTTTTTTTCCTTCTGATGTAATTTATGTAACTTGTCAGAAGAATTTTTCCTGTTCAAATTTAGTTTTGTTTTTATTTACATTTCTGATGCAAATGGAAACAAAAAACCCTACATTCAAAGTTGGTGCTGTAGCAAAAGACAAGGGTGTCCACATAAATGTGTCTTTATTTATTTGACTAAATACATAAATATCTATGAAAAAAATATACTGAAAGCACATAAAAGGTAAAAATCTCTATCTGACACTTTAAATTCATATGTGCAGGCCTCTCTTGTCTTTGCTCAAATTTCCTCTTATTACGCAGTCCTAAAAGCTGCTGGAAGAGGCAGATAAACCATACTAATCAGTTGACAGCAATAGCACTCTTTACCAACACACGACACAAGAGAGGGAGAAGAGAGAGCAAACAAACACCAATTACTGTCTGTCACGAGGAGGGGGAATTTGTGTTTGGGCTCTCTTTGTGATCATGTACTCCTTGCTATACTCACAGACCAAGCAAGAGGGTCAGCAAAGCTGTGTCCACAGGGAGGATATGAGCATTAGTGTCAAGTAGGAAAACACATTTTTTGTTCTTTGACCTGGAGAGTGAGATTTTTGTTGAGTTTAATAGTCTTGTTCCTGTTTTGTGTTTGCTTATTTCCCCTGTTATCCTCTTCAGTTGTGGAGCATCCATCCCCCCATGTGTCAGAGAGCTGCAGGTTTTCCACTAGTGCTGATGGAAAAGCAGAGACAAAGAGGCAGTTAAAGTGCTATTAGTTTTGATTGGTTAGTAATGGGCTTTTATTCATTACCCAATTTATTGATCCATCAGTAATCAATTTTGGCTCATTCCCAACCCATGAGCTGAATCTCAATCCATTTTCTGAAGTGTCTCCTTAATTCTAAGAAGAAGATCTGGTGAGTCTTTAATGTGGCGTTCTCTCACATTACACTGGAGTGCACACATCAGTTACATGTATATATTATGGGCCACTGGCTTCTGTGGCTGTCTGACTGAAGACGTGGGGAGATAGCCAGCCATCTCTGGCCTGTGAGTGCACCCTGTCTGTGTTTCTGGGCTCACTTGAGGTGGTTCCGCTGCTCTGCTTGTCGGGGTCTAGGGTGACACTTTCTCATCCCTGTCAGGATCACATCCTTGATACCAACAACTCTTCAATTATGCAGTGACACAGAGAGATCAGCTGTCTCTGTGGATGGGGACAAGATAATATGGTGACACTGAGAGTGCATTACACAAGTTCTCTGGGTGTGTAGCCAAGCTCTTTAGAAGACAGTACAGCCAGTTAACCTTATTTGCATGTGTCTCTGAAGCTGGTGTCTGATGCTTACTGTAGAGGTACAGATTCAGACAGACTTTCAGAAAGTTGAGCTCCACTGCTAATGCAAGCTACTCATTTGGTAAATGACAAGGATAATTCAATACAATTGGTTCAGTTAAGAGTTTGCAGTAAAGATTTGTTCTAGCATGTACTGAACACATCCAGTCCACTAATATTACAAGGTTGCTGAACATATAGTCATCTGGCAAACTTGATGTGCAAATTGCCCCATAAAGAATCTCCTCACAGAGCCCAAATAAAATGGAAAAATTCGGACATATTAGGTAATCCTGCCACAAGTTAGATGTGGTTCTTCTTTCATTTTTGTACATTAAATATGAAGCTGGAGCAAGAAGCCTGTTAGTTCATCATGCATCCAGTCTAAAGCCCATAATAAGTGTGTACCAGCACACCCAAATCTTGCTAGTTAGCATGTTGTCTATATTTAGTCAACACCAAAAGTACAGAAACAGTAAATTACTGGAGCCTCAGCTGGCAGTTAACAAATACTTTTTACTGAATTATATACACTCTCACAAATTTCAATTTTTTTATATTTGGCATATATGATCTAATCTGTTGTTTTGTGAACTTTAAAGGTATTTTTTTAACCTTTGGATGAAGCCAGACTAGCGTTTCCTCTGTGTCTCAGTCTTTATGCTGAGCTAGTTAACCATCCCCTTGCAGACACACACAAGGGTAGCATAAATTTTCTCATTTAACTCTCAGCAAGAAGGTAAATAAGCATATTTCACAAAATGTCAAACTAATCCTTTAACATATTTTTTTCAATCAATTATGTGATTAATAAGATATGAAACAAACAAGTTCCCTTTCTTAAAACTACATTCTTGGTTGAGTGGGTCGCCTGGGTCACATTTAGATATTGTTAAGTGGCTTTCAATAGCTCCCTTGATTTCACAGTTCCAAATGACCCGCGATAATCAGGTCATTAAAATGAGCCCATTCTCCACATCTGACACACTTCCACTCCTGCCTCATCTGAATAACAAATCAGCTCTACTGTGCTTTCTCAAACAGAAAAAGGGGGGAAAAAAAGAGGGAAAACCAACTTTGTCTTAAATTCCAGGTTAACCATATCTCTATACTCAGAAGTAAAGATTGTAAGTAAACTAGAGGGGTAAAAGGTTCTGTCAAAAGTGCCTGTGCCTGTGCCTGTGTGAAAGTACCCGGTTTTCTTAATTCATCCCTTAGGACCGGATAAGTCTATCAATCTGTTAAATTGGAAAGCCATTAGGTGCCCTGGTTTATGTGTTTCAAGCTGTTAACTATAGGCTGATTGATTGTTGTTCCTTTGATGGGATATGCTGATCTAATCTCACTGTGTGCACGTTTGCAATAAATTACACAATTCATTTCCCCCATTTAGAGGGGGGAAAATCACACCTCCAGGCATGCCTACGCTCTGCAGGCAAAAGAGCAGGGAATCTATTTTATGGCGCCATTTAGCCGGCAAGCTTTTAGCAATCCCAGCCTTCTTTCTAACCCCCTCTCTCACCCTCTACCCTTCCAAAAAATCGAAGCATAATCAAGGTGTATGTTTAGAAAATTTATTGTTATAATTTTCCCCCATAATCTCTTCCATTTTCCTGCAGCCGCGCTGACATAGATCATCATCTAAAAAGAGAAAATGGATAGCAGTTTAAAATTTATCGGTCTTTGATTCTCAATTATACGTGTTTATGACTTCATCTGTCTTCAGTGACTTCAACCTTTTCCATTATGGTGGAATATTATTTGTACGGAATCCATTAAATTCACAAGGCAGGACTCTAATGGTGGGGCTGCAGCGATTTGCAGAGGGAAAAGTTTTGAAAGGTTGGCTTTAGGAAAAGCGTGGCTGTTATGACACAAGAAATTGCTTTATTGATGGTCTGCTCTGCTGCCTGTGCATTTGGCCATTTGTTACCCGGCCCATATCTATATCTCAGGCTGACGCTGATGAGAACTTTTTTGCTACCCTCTCCAGATTACCGAATTGTAATGACACATACAGGCAGCCTAGGTAAAAGCTTACAATCCAGGGCAGAGTTTTTGAAGGTACAGAGGATGGACATTGAGCCTGTGTGCCTGGAGGGCTCAGATGAAGCTGCTCATAATGGAGAAAAAGGACTACATCACTCCTATGACTGTTTCCATCCAAATCTTACAGAGGTCATTATCTCTGCTAAGAAACAATAAAGAAAGGGAAAGGGTGATAAAATGTAGATAAAATGATAGCAACAAGGATAAAAAGGAGAATATATCTTCTGTATGCCCACATCTGTTCATAAGGTACTAAGCAACATGCCTTATGATTATTTCCAAAAGAGAGTTGACACACAGATATCAAATATTATGGCCTCATGTGACAAAAGTACATTTGCCAAAAGAGCTGTCATCTTCATACATATTGTTTTCCATTTGCACAGGAAGTAACAAGATTCTATCCAGTCAAGTGGTGGCTGAATGACATTGAGCTCCTTCGACTAGCTGGTGCAAGGGGCCGAGTAAAAGCTAATCAGGCTGTAATTCAAGATTCGCTTGGCCACTTGCAATCAATACCTGCACAATCCCAATTAAAGCTTGCTGGGTCAGTGGACGGCCACCAATTCCTTTACAAGTTAAATGCAATACTTAAATCTAAGCAATCTCACTGTGGCCTTCATTGGTTTAATGGCTCGTTCCAAGTGGAGTGGACAGTTAAAAGTGCAAGAAGGACACAGGTTGGGCAGGTTTCGGTGATCAATGCCATTGTCTATGTGGATGCCGTTTGACACCAAGATCTCATCCTTCAGGTTTCTGTACAAACTCTGTTTCAATATGATGTTTCATCAGCTCACATCTGTATTTACCTAAGCAAGTCATTTTGTGCTGTTGGACTGTAGTTATTATGTCATAACAGAGACTGTACCACAAAATATGAGTATAATAACATTAAAAGGGGCTATTTACTTTTAATTACACTCATCCCTTAACAAGTACACAAGCTCATAACCTCAGAACCTGTGTTGGAAAGTAACTAAGCTCCTGTTTTTAGTACTTCTGAGGTAGCTATACATACAGTCCTGTGAAAAAGAAAGGACTGTATGCAGTCCTTTGAAAAACTGAGAGCATCCCATGATTCAATAGCTTGTAGAACCATCTTTAGCAGCAATAACTTAAAGAAATGTTTTTCTTTATTAGTCTCTTACATTTTTTGTGCAGGAATTTTGGCCCACTCTTCTTTACAACGTGGCTTCCTTTAGGTTTGCGGGCATTCGTTTTTGCACAGCTCTCTTAAGATCCCACCACAGCATTTCAATGGGGTTGAGGTATGGACTTTGACTGGGCCATTGCAACACCTTGATTCTTTTCTTTTTCCGACATTCTGTTGTAGATTTGCTGGTATGCTTGGGATCATTGTCCTGTTGCATGATCCAGTTTCACCCAAGCCTTAGTTGTCAGACAGATGGCCTCACATTTAACTTAAGAATACTTTGGTATACAGAGGAATTCATGGTTGACTCAATGACTGCAAGGTGCCCAGGTCCTGTGGCTGCAAAACAAGCCCAAATCATCACCCCTCCACCACCTTGCTTGACAGTTGGTATGAGGTGTTTGTGCTCAAATGCTGTGTTTGGTTTTCACCAAACGTGGCACTCTGTGTTATGGCCAAATCTCCACTTTGGTCTCGTCTGTCCAAAGGACATTGTTCCAGAAGTCTTGTGGTTTGTTCAGATGCAACTTTGCAAATCTAAGCTGTGCTGCCATGCTCTTTTTAGAGAGAAGAGACTTTCTCCTGGCAACCCTTCCAAACAAGCCATACTTGTTCAGTCTTTTTCTAATTTTACTGTCATGAAATTTAATGTGGACAGTCTGATCTTGGGGTGAATTTGCTGTGACGTCCGCTTTTGGGAAGATTGCCAACTGTCTTGAATATTTTCCACTTGTGAATAATCTTTCTCACTGTAAAATGATGGACTTCAAATTGTTTGGAAATGGCCTTATAACCCTTTCCCTTTTCTCTAAGGTCTAACACACACGTGAATGCTCCAGACCAGCAAACTGCCAAAACTTCTGCTTTTATCGAGGTGGTCACACTTGCTGATGATCAATTAATCAAATTAATCAAGTGCATTTGAGTAGCTGCTACATACACCCTTAATTCCTATGGAAGCAGTGAGGGTGGACTCAGACTGTACAGGGTCCTGTGAAAAATTTCTTTTTCACATAACTGTAACTGCAATATATTTATTTCATGCAACTTTAGTCTTCTATTCTGCTACATATCAGAGACAACTGTTTTACTTTTTACTACACTACAGTTACAAAGAATTTGATTTTTAAATATAATCACCTTCAACAGTCTCTTTTTATGCTTTATGTAAATTTTGCTAATATGTCATATGACCATAATATAATTTTCTAAGCTTTTACTTGTAATGGAGTATTTATTATAGTGGTAATTTTTACTTAAATTCCTCCATTGCTGACTACATTAATATGAAAGCTTTAGGCATTAGTTACTTTCAAGATTATGATTAAAAACAAAAAAACAAAAAACAAAACAAAATGTATAACTCATTTCGAAATAATGATGCAATAATGAAAGATGAAACAACAAAAAAGTATAAATGTTCTAAATTAGCTCCACCTTAACAAACTACAATAGTAGGATACTATCTATACATTAAAAAAATGGTAATAATAATCCAATAATGGTAACAATTCAGTAATAGTAAAACACTCACAGAATTATATTATGAGTATACTTTTGATACTTTAAGTACAATTTCCTTTTTTGTACTTGTGCTCAAGTGACATTTATAGTGCAGGACTTCTACTTGTAATAGTGTCTTGTTATATTGCAGTACTACTATTTTTACTCATTTAAAGGATCTGAAAACTTCCTCCACCACTGCTCACAATTTCAAAAACCAAACCCACAATTCCACTGTCAACATCTCTTACCCACCTATTTTCCCCCCATTCTCTTTCTTGCTTTCTTTCTCTGAGCTTTTGCCTTCGTAGCCGTGTCTTTTATCACAGTTTTTACCCACAGAAAGGAATTCTCACAAGATATCAAAACAAAAATCTATATTTAATATGGGCGCAATTACAAAGCAAAGTTGGCTGCACAGGGCTGTTGTCACCAGAGTGCGTGTTTTTCATCAAATAGGTCATTAGACGATGATGGATGTAAACCTATAAAGTATCTAAACTGGACCTTTTAACAAACCACGAGCAACACTATCATTTCTCTAATAGAACCTGCTGACCGTGTCATTCCCTCCTGCCATTTGTCATTTTTCCTTGTGAAATAATCAATATCTGGGTGCTTTGAAATAAATAATATAAAAGTCATAGTAACCTACCCGAGGAGCAACAAAAATAGACTTATGGAGCATTCAGAAGGCCTATATGGCCTCTGGGCAATGTCTACTGCATGTTTCTAATCAATGCATAATATGAACTGTATTTTTATAAAGCACAGACCACAGGATCTGAGTCTGTGCAGTATATTTTTAATGTAAGCATCAGTTGCATTCCTTCTATTCCCAGTTAAGCATGGTTGTGTTTAGAGCTGTATTTGTGGGGTAAATATTACTTGTCAGTGATTTCTGGTGCACCAAATCAAGATATATAGTTACAAGAGTCAATGTTATTTGGGGGTTAGAACATCAATACAAACTGGAGAGTAGTGATATCTGCATACAGAACAGCTTTCAAGTTACACAGGTTGCATAATTACATAGATGTTCAGTAGACATCAAAGTCTTCTACACCCTTCACCTGATCACCTGCATTTTCATAGGTACATTGAAGATGTCATGTCAGTTAAACAAAACTCTTTTCTACTTTTTTATATTCAACACTAACCTATATAACAGACTAGTAAATAAATTGTGAGATAATAGTAATAAGAAAAAAATGTCAGTGAACTTAATATTTACATAATGGAAAAAATACACAAACATTGAGCCATCTGTACAAGAATTTCTTGTTTTATACTTCAGCTATCACATGGTGTACAAATGTGTGTATGCAACAGTAATTACAGAGCTAAATTTGGGATTTCAATGTTTAGTAGCTATGCAAGTAGCCACTTTGATGTGAACCAATTTAGATTTACTGAAAAGAAGTTGTTCAGGAACTGAGGCTGTTTGTCAGGAAATACTTTTTAAATATGTCCAACTCAGTGCTGGCTTACAGGATCATCATTTGCAGTCTCTGTGTTCAGCAGTGTTTTAAAGTGTAAAGTATGATACAAAAAACATGCGTAAATCTGCATCCAATAGAAGTTTCCGTGTTTACTTGCCAAAAAGTCTGTCTAATCCTTTATTGCCACACTTGTGAACAAGGCTTCAGTGGACAATATGCAAATCATCTTAGGAATATAAACATAACAGGTACTCATCTGCTTCAGTATTACTACAATAAAATGATATATTTAAAAAAGTTATTGTATGGGCTATATGTAAAAGGTCATACAGATGATATATATAAATGCATAGTCAAAGATTCATAGCCCCCATATTGACAAATACTGACTGAAGCACATTAATTAGAATGATGGGACTCTAGATCTTCCAGTAGAAGTGTACACAGTTTCCAGCTCACCCATTAGACTGTTAAGCACATGCAATGATAGCCACGTAAGGAAATGCTGTAATTACATCACACTACCAGGGTATCACCACTTGCACAGCTCACTAAATGAATTACATGTGGTAATTACATGGACATGCCAGTGCACAGGAACTCTAATGCTGATGGGGAAAAAGAACCATACATAGTACCCAGTACAACCTTCACACCCTGCCTTATGTCTGCACATTACATGGCTAACGAAGGTCTTCAGGAAATAATGATGAAAATTCCTAACTAAAATTAGCATATCAGTCAGGCCACACATGTAATGAAACTGTGTTATAGGACGAATATGCTGTATTTATGCTGTATTCAAACATACTTTTTTGTATGTTATCAAAAGCACTACATTACTGCACCTAAGCATAAGTAAAATCCTAATCTTTAACCCAAATTATAGTAGTTAGACTTGTAGTCTGGTATTACTGTCTCCAAATTTGAGCCGATTTCCCTTAATTCGACATTATGGTAACACTGCTGCCCCTATAACGTGCACTCACACATACTTTCCAGTATGCCACACACGTGCATTTTCTCCTTTTGACCCACAGAGGACGCTGTCTCTCCGTTCTTCTTCTACAGCAGCTTCCAACCAGTGGACCGCTTTTTTAACAAGTCAATTAATATCAATGAGTGAATATACATAGCACATTTACAAAGAGTGCAATCTGAGGGATGAATTAACGAAATCGATTAGGGAGGAAAAAATGACTGTGCGACCCGCAGACATTGTAGAAGTGGTCCTCGCTGAAAATCAATGAATTAGAAATATGAATCTAATCGCCCATTGGTGACACGTTGAGTAGCTGCAGCCAGATCTCAGGCCTTTTTCATACTGTGTCGCAGAGAAACAAACAAAAATTGAGAAACAAAAATCGGGCACTGTTTAGCGGTTATAGTGCTGGCATGGAGGCCATAGCCCCTTAGTGATAGGCATTTGTTTTTTTTTGATCAAGTAAAGATGAAAACAGTAACGATCCTACAGGGAGGAGTTTTATTATATATGTATATATATATGTATATACATATATATTTGTCGGAGGATTTGCATTATTTTTTGTTTTTATTATGGTTATTTTACGACTTTGCATAGTGGAAGTTGAAGGCCTATGAGCTGTTGGTTGGCTTATAGATGGTTGCTGAACTCACACTCATTCATGACTGGATTTTATTTTATTTTATTGTTTGTTGTTTGTTTTACATAATTCGCTTCTTATTGGTTGCAATTTGTTTAAATGGACTCTAAATAAAAACATCACATTTAGGCCTCAGATATTTGAGGCAACGTTTAGATTGGCTTTAGGCAGCAGGTTACAAATGTAATCTTTAGAATAGGCCTTCACTTTCTGATGATCGTTTAAGAAGTTCTGTGTAAAATGATGTTTGCTTACAATGCATTACCAAAACATTCATTAAAAACATATACTGGACGTGATTCAAAATTTATTATTAAAAAAGACTGAATTGTGAGTAACCTCATGCAGTGAATCTGAGTCTTGTTGTAATGTCAGCCGTATGATAGGGAGCTTGTTCTGACGGTCCAAACCTCCCTTTTTGGAGGTAACGGCCCCGTGTTCATTTGCTGCTAATTGGACTATATGAGACCAATAACAAGCGAGCGCACACAGCCTGCAGCTAGAGCGCACAGAGAGGGGAGGACGCTCTCTCTCTCTCTCTCTCTCTCTCTCTCTCTCTCCAGTCACCGTCTCTCCCTTAATCCCATTTGCCATTGTACATGCCCAATCGCCTATACTTTCCGCATTTAACTTGGATGACATTTTTATTTCATCATTAGCATCAGACACCAGACTGACTGACACGGTGGACACAGTTTGCGTTTTAACGGAAAGAGCCCGGGATGAGGCATCTCCATGTTTGTACGTGTATGTGTGTGTTTTTTGCCTCTCAAACAGTTTATTTCATTATTTTCTAGCCTAGACGGACGTGTGTTTTGGTGCGCTTTTCGGGCGTGAAATCA
Organism: Paratilapia polleni; assembly: GCA_015106735.1. NCBI lineage: Eukaryota > Metazoa > Chordata > Actinopteri > Cichliformes > Cichlidae > Paratilapia > Paratilapia polleni. The sequence continues at coordinate 110,939 of VUQI01061585.1, forward strand.
GGTTTCAGAGAATAAAACAGGAACTCCTCGTAGCCAGGATAAGGACAGTCTGTAAGTCAATCTTGCTTTCCCTCGTTTTTAATTCCTGCTTCCGTGGTCCTCCGCGTTCAGACCACAACAACAGCGATGCCAGAGACAACGCAAGAAACGTGCGCTTCGGCCAAGGACTCTCCTTTCTTCATTAAGAACCTACTGAACTGTGATAGCAAACCGTCTAAACCCAAGCCCGTACTGGCTGCCACCAAGGCAGCCTTAGAGGGAGGATTTTCCCTTTCCCAGGTTGGTGACTTCAACTTTCCACGCTTTGACCTGCCCGCACAGAGATTCAGTCTACCGGCTCAGTACTTGGAGCGCACCTCAGCGTGGTGGTACCCTTACACTCTCAACTCAGCCGCCCATCTACACAGAACTGAAGGTAAGCAAGCAACTGTGGAGCAATTAGCCTATGAATTCAATTTTGTTGTCTGAGTTCTCCCACTAATGGGAACTGCATCCCAATAAGTAGGGTAAACCAAATTTCTAAATTAAAAAAGAGGATTTGTACGGTTTCCTCATAGGAACCGTACATGCATAGTCTCACAGCAGAGTGTATGATTTAACACCTTGTCCTCTATGAAGGCCTATTTTGTTATGCCACGACGTGGCATAATAGATCAATAAAGAAACACATAAAATGAAGCAGACATCATGAAATCATTGGATGAGGGTGACGATGCGCAGCGTGCTTTTGATTTGTCTATCGGCGCACATCTTACCTCTGAGGCTTGGTCACTGGCAGCCTTTTTACTTGCCTTTTTTCTGTGATTTATCCACCTGGGATTAAAAAGACTGATGTGAATGGCACTATGAGATCCTAATGCAAAGAAAACGATATTATGTCAGGGTTACTTAATCGGGAGAGTGTAGAAAACAAATAAATAGGCTAATCAAAGCAATGGATAAAACAGGTGTACAGAGTTTGAATATTTTATGTCTTAGGTCTAATAAAAATGGCTCTGTTTAGTGGGGTAAAAATGACATTTAAACATTTTTGAACATAGTGCTTACAGTTATGTCCACCTCTGAAATGGTTTATGTGACGACGCAACACATTTTCTTCTGGCACAATTTATTAGCAACCATTTTACTTTTCCCAAAGCCCACTGACTGTCCAGTATCAACAGGCTGTAATAAATGCCCAATAGACTCCAGTATTTATGATTACGTCTCCCTGCATGTATCCCCATTTCAGTCACCGAGAAACCAGGAGCCAGAGACTCCTCTCCAACTTCGGGCACAGACAGAGACTCGCCGGACCTGGCACTCAAATCCGAGCCAGACACCAAAGATGACGACGAGGACGACGACCACATCAACAACAAAAGCAGTGACGAGATAATCTTGGAAGAAAGCGACACAGAAGAAGCCAAAAAAGATGAACTGGAGGAGTGGAAGAAAAGGGACGAGGACAAGAAGCCGTGCCGCAAGAAGAAGACGCGCACAGTGTTTTCACGGAGCCAGGTGTTCCAGCTGGAGTCCACCTTCGACATGAAGCGGTACCTGAGCAGCTCAGAGCGGGCCGGCCTGGCCGCGTCCCTTCATCTCACGGAGACTCAAGTGAAGATCTGGTTTCAGAACAGGAGGAACAAGTGGAAAAGGCAGCTGGCCGCGGAGCTAGAGGCCGCCAACCTGAGCCACGCTGCGGCGCAGAGGATAGTCCGGGTGCCCATCCTCTACCATGAGAACTCGGCCTCGGAGAGCGGAGGCGCCACTGCCAACGTGCCCGTGAGCCAACCGCTCCTCACTTTCCCGCACCCCGGCGTCTACTACTCCCATCCCATCGTCACATCTGTGCCGCTGCTCAGACCAGTTTGAAAATAGTTGAGTTTTTAGGCACAAGTTTGTGTCTATTTCCTATATCAACTCATTAAAAAATAAAATTAAAAAATTAAAAAAAGACAAAATATTTTTATACACCCGAGTGAATGAAAAAAAAAGAAAAAGAAAAATGAGAGACTGTCACTGTCAGGCTTACATGGACCTACTCTGGCAAATATATTGTTTCATTTTCCATAAGGGTGCCGTTTACACGTGATCTCACAATTTTAATCCCATTATTATTATTATTATTATTATTATTATTATTATTATCACCTCAGGAGTCCACTTGCTTACACTGCCTGATGAGTGTCTTTATTTTTATTTTGTTCTCCCAGATTTTACACACTGTTTGTCGCTGGACATGCCAGCTCTGTGACAAAAATTACCATGTTTACAAAAAGTGTCGGCCTGAAGGCAAGACCTGCTCATCATTTTAACACGTTCATTTGATTTTATTCAAATTTCAAGAACTGCTATCAGGATGTGCAATACACGGCAAGCTGTGAATGAACGAAACAGGAAACATACATGTTTTGTCATCTATTCATGTTGAAATACTGGTGAGGCTTTGGTGTAATTATTTTTCGCTTTTTAAAGCGCAGGTCGGGGGACAATCAAGACACTGAGGTGTAAAATACCCATGTAGCTTTATGTTTAGTTTTTAGTAATTCTCACTCTAGCTCCCTCTTCATGGAGACGTCTTTGAAGCACAAGTGTGAGGTCCAGTGTTCTCCTGAGCTACTTTGTGTTTTTGAGCAGGAACGGCAAAAATATCGACTACCCTGGTGTACAAAATATGTAAATGTATATATTTAATGAGGCGCGGGGAAATGGGATTCCTCACACAGCTTCTTCTTTGTACAGTTAAAACATCGTTTTGATATTGTATTGCTGAACCATGTTGTGAAATAAATGGAGAATATTCCGTACATTTTAGGACATTTTTTCTGATTTTCTGTAATAGATTTGAAAATCTCAAGAATTACCAGAAGGTCAAGTAGAACTATGTTTAGTTTTTATATATATGTATTTATTTATATTTTATAAGGAAAATTTGATAATGCTAAAAAAGAAACAGAAAAAAAAATCTATAGTCCAACCGTCCGTGTGCGCATACGCACGCGTGCGTGCACACACACTCTCTAAGCTTGGGCAGGTGGGTTTCTCTAATCATCTTAGTGTTATGCACTTTAAAGCGCGATTTTACATAAAAAGTGGCGCGGTCAATTAGATGCGTAATTGCCACCATCTTGTCAAAATTATGGATAATGTATTCAGAAGAGGAAATTACTCCCTGAGTATGAGCTGCTGTCTTTTAACATTTTCCTCTCTCTCATGACCGTGTGTTTTTGTGGGGTGCGTGTCTGTGTGTGTTCGTGTGCGTGTAAGAATGCCAGGATCTTTGACAAATATATCCACCTGATGTTGCAGAACGCCGCAGTCTTAACTGTTTCTTTTCATATTTTTTTTTACACACTTTTTTTAAATTATAGACGCAGGTATATTAACTACAAGGAGTACTTGTTGTGACACAATAGTAAAGTGATCTGGTAGGAAAACTGCAAATTGCAAATGGAAAAAAGAAAAGGAAAGGAGAAATAAAAAGAAAGAAACATCATATACACAGTTATTATTATTATTTTAATCCGTAAATAATTCCTCTCAGTGTTTCCACAGTTGAAGGATATGTTGCTCTGAAATAGCCTAAATTGCTGGTACTTTCCGATATATACAATCCTACAGGTGTCACTGGACATTGCAAAAACATGCATAGTTTTGTGTGTACATAACACATTTAAAGATATATATATAAAAAAAATCAGTTTTAATGCAGATGTTTTTTTTGGTTTTTTTTACCAAAATAATCAGCTTTGCCTACAAACTTTTCTCGTAACAAGGAAGCACAACTTCTGAGCGAAAGTGGAGACATTTGAATAGCCTTATAACTTTATTGCGTGATACTGCGTGATTTGAGAAAATCAATGGAAATGTGGACACTATTAGAACTTTACAAAAGAAAATCAGAATCAAAATCTTAATATTAAATTTGTTTTTGTTTTTTCAGGTTACACATTATACCGAGACTAATTTAACCAGGGCTTGATTTTTTTTGCAGTTATTAGCCCACATCTAATTACGTATGGATTTTCTTTAAATTTCACTGTATTTTCATTATTTTTTTATTTTTTATTTTTTAAATCTAAAGGTATCTATATAAACTTACAGGGAAGCAACACCGATCTAGGGGAGGAGGCTATGAAAAGAGGGAGGGAACACTCTTGTCAGCCTCTGTTTAGTTGAGCACAAGTCAGACCGTAAATAGCAACGATAATTGGCAATAATTTACTGCAAAAATAAATTCTGATTTAGACAAGAAATAGGATGCAATATTTTATATGAGTGAGATTTTACCATTTCTCTAATGAATTTGAGCAGAATTCACCTCTAGACCGTGATCGGGGATCAGGTGGATCGGATGCAGGATCTAGAAACCACATCCAGAAACTACAGTTTACTTCTGCAGCGCCCATTTAATTAAAACACCATCTCTCAGCAAGGCTTCACTCACTGTAGTGTATTCATACTGCGTGATACGCGGGAAGACAAACTACTTACAGCTTCATAGTCTGAAGACAGTTTTAGGAGCCTCTGTAGTTTTAGCCTGCCGTGTACTGAATAGCAAATCTAATAAAAGACTACTCTGGTGTATTTGCATCCCCCAAACACTGGAAACATTACCATGAAGAATATTTTTGAAATTCAAAATCCAACTGAGGGAGGTATTTTTCTATATCAGAACAACCTTTGCTTCAAAGGCCATTTTCCCTTTTCATCTGCAGGCTAACGCAGTTATTGGAAATTAATCAGTCAGCTCTAAACTCTATATGATGACCTCATCATGAGACAAAGTGTTCATTCAAATATCGTCAGATCATAAAAGTATTGACGTGTAAGTACTATGCACGCGCAACATGGCCCCATTACTGCAAATTAATAGATTGTTATGGCACTATTCTTCTGGCGCATATTGATCTGTAAACGTCTGCAGCATATTGCGTCAAGTAAGAGCAACGTTCACACGCCGCCTGGCTCAGCTTATGACCTTGATTTGCGCGCATAAATTGAAAAAATTACCACTCAATAATTTCCATTTGTGCGACATCTTTATGTAAAGGAGAAAGGGGAGCGGGGCCAAAATCAGATAAAGTAGCTACATTTGCAGGAACTGGGACAAACGGACGTGACCGGGGATTGCGCTTAGTGTATTGCATTAAAATGGAGCGCTGAATGGGTAATTTTGAGCCCTATCATAGTGCCAGTTTGGAAACACACAAGTGGCCCGACCACCTTGCATAATGCTAGCCTCTTCTCCGCAGCCGCTGGCATCGCCTCACGTGTTAAATTTTGTTATAACTGGACTTAAAGGCTCGGTGTAGCTAGATATTAAAGCATTTATTTAAAGGATTTAAAGAATAATAAGAGTTTTTTTTTAATTACAGGCAGAAGGCTAAAGAATCATGTCTGCTAAAAAAAAAAAAAAAAAAAAAAAAAAAAAATTTTTATTTTTTTTTTTTTTTAATTTTTATTTTTTTTTTTTTTATATTTTTTTATTTTTTTAAAAAATAATA
>VUQI01061585.1:116447-131269 GCA_015106735.1 Paratilapia polleni
AGAAAGAAAAAAAAAAATTTTTTTAAAAAAAAAAAAAAAAAAAAAAAAAAAAAAAGTTTTTCTTTTCTTCTGGCAAAATGGGCTGTGATTGTTCAAGCAAATCAGCTTGAAAGCATCTTTAGTCCATTGCTGCAAAAACTGCATCCAGTCATATACAAACTACCAACTAATCAAAGTGCAGGTAAAAACAACGTCAGCACCTCAAGTTCCGGTGTAACGCGTCAAAGTCGTGTGTTTGAACAACTCTTTTGACACTTCTCAAAGAGGAAATCTTGTTTTAAACCCATCCCATTTGCTTTCCTGATTAAATGCGAGCATCAGATTTTCATCAAAGTTCTATTAAGTGAAACATAGGTTGCGGGGCACCGTCTGATTGGAACAGTTTAAATTTTAATTGTGTTTTTAATTTGACATATAGTTGCTGTGAAGAATGACACTGAAACGCCGAGGGGCGGTCGATTTTCTTAATTTCTCCCCGAGGAATTGATGAGTCTATCAGGGCAGTAGATTGGAAAGCCATTAAAACTCAATGGTTAGGTTGTTAATTGGAACTTGATGGATAGGAGCCCTTGGATAGGCTGTACTGATCCAATCTTCCTGACTTTGTGTTTTCCAATAAATTACCCAGTTCATTTCCACACTCAGATTACATAAATTGTACACCTCCAGGGCTTGGGTGCTCTGCTTGCGTTTACAACTCTCTCCCTCTCTCTCGCGCGCGCAACCTCACACACAAACGTGTGCGCACAGAGGCACACAAACGCCTCCTGAAAAAAGAGCAGGCCCCGCTTTCTTGAATGAAAATCGAAACATAATCAACGTTTATACTTAGAAAATTTATTGATATCATTTTCTCTGGTAATTTCCTTATTCTAGACTTGGACACGCCATATATCATAATACACACGTGTAACGGGTCTTTGTTTAATATTTATCGAAGCTTGATTCCCAGATCAAAGCGCCTCATAACTTCATCTGTCTTTCTCAGACCTTTCTCTTTTGCTAAAGATCTTGTTCTGTTATTGTGGTAGGGCGGCCATACACCACCTATCATTGTGATAGAGCACGAACTTAGGCCCACTCCTTGCTGTTTGGGCTTCGCAGGTCCTTGAAACGTAGAAACATAGGTAAGGGATGAACATTTCCATTCTATTAGAAGGAACTATACTGCTCGGCCTGTACGACTGGCCTATAAACGCCAACTGAGACATAAAGAAAGCCATGTGTAATTTATTCTGCGCAGCACAATAGCAGTCTGTTATGTCCACTATCTCCGTGATGAACCAATCTCACTTTGCAAAAGTCGTCTGAAAGTGATGAAGGCGGCTGCGCCGACAAAGGTCTTTGTTTGAAAAGAGCGGCATATAAAATAAACCCATTTAACTGTCATTGCAGATTTCACGCCTTATGTGTAACCACCATAAATTCAGCATCCACCCTGACTGCCCTCATATATTTGCCCCCCTTCAGTAAAAGCCTCCCCTGCGTAAGCGTTTTAGTAAGATCATTTAGCAGCTGCTGGTCCCACTGCCAGTTGAGGATATTTACGCGTGGATCTTGATGCATCCATCTGACTGCTATGATGGTGCTGCTGACAGAATCGGCTGTCAGCAGCACCATCAGGAGCAGCATCACGTCCACAGCCATCGTCTTCTCTCTTTTCCAAGCTGTCTTAACACCGAATGGCGCTTGGGTTGCTACCAGGAAGGGGGCTGACATAATGATTAAAGCTGACCATTTGTAATGTGTCTGGGGCTTCCTCACAAAGCAGTAAAAGAGGGATAATGTGCCCGAACCTCAACCTCAGGCCCCGCAGCTGTCCCGCATCCAGACACAACCAGAGAGAGGCACAGAAAGAGCATGGGTGGTGAAGGTGGGAGACGGGCGGTGGTGGGAAGCGCACCCCCTCTTCTTACACCACACACACACGCGCGCGCGCGCACTCAGCCCCCACCACCTTCAATCAATTAGTCAATCAATTAGCCGGCCTCCACTCCACGCGCGGTCATCACGAGGCAGATTAGCTCAGTAATGATCAAATTAATTCTTAATCGTAGATAATGGACGCGGAATGAGTTTATTATTTTCAGGAAAAATGAGTCAGGCCTTTGTCTTAGTTCCAAGACTGTGTGTGCGTTGCCGTCACGCCAACCAATTTTATCATAATCGAAAAAAGAGGATATGACAGTTCTTCTTTTCTTGTTTGTAGCTGTTGAATGGATACTATATGTTTACATAAGCAAGTATTAAATTAGGACATACTGTCTGAAGTTAAGGTAGGCTACACAATTTAGGTCCAGGCATGCACACACACCTCTGTTGTAAGTAATGTAAGTAAAGCGAAACACACACTATTGCTGTGAGGATTCCGTGCAATATAAATACACGAAAACAAGTAAAAGTTCAGTGATTCTTTTGAGTCATATAGACTACAGCCTGTGTATTAGGCACCTACTCTAAGAGTTACACGTGAATATAAAAATGAAGGCTACTACTCTTCTTCTGCTTTCTCCCTCTTCTCGTCACATCTGAAAAAAACTAGACAGGAGTTTGAAATTTCCGGGCTCATGTTGGAGGCTGCCATTGGCTCACGAGGAGCTTACCTACATGCAAATGAAGCAACGCAACCTTGCTGCCTCTGATCCAGAGCGTGAGGAGGAGGACCAGGAATACACTCATGTTCCCCGAGCTCTAGAAAAAACACCTCCAACTCCTTCAATGTTAAAACTCCACAATTAAACCGGATTGGGTTGACAAAAGGCGCTTTCGTAATTTTTTACGCACCAGTCCTGTAGAAAGCAATAACGGAATACAAGGGGACAGACCGATTCAGTCAATACTTCAATACTGTTATGAAGCGAGAATGAGTAGCGCAGAAGACAGCGGGAGCAAGTGCTCGTCGGGCCCGATTTCCAGCTTTACCATCCAGTCTATTTTAGGCACGCCGTCCGATGTGCCGCGCTCCGGGACCAAGGAGCTCTCCAAGGGGCCGCCGCCAGCGCCGCGGAGGCGCTCACTGTCGGTGTCCTCCGAGGAGGAGTGCAGCGGTGGGGAGGACTCAGCAGACTGCTTCTGCTCTGACACGGGTCACAGCGAGCCGTGCACCCAGCACCAAGCCCATAACTTTTCCTGTTTAGGTATGGAATATTTATTATTATTATTATTATTATTATTATTATTATTATTATTATTCAAATTAAAGAACCAAAGTACCAAAGAAGTATTAAAACAATATAAGCGCACACACTTACACTTCAACATTTATTCTACTTTTTAATAGAAAAAAAAACAGGCCTTGTGTTTAATGATTTTGTTTGCACTTCGGTTCAGGTTTCATTAGCTTGTGCTGGGGACTGTAACACTGACATGCAACCCATCCACTTCCACTTGTATGTTACGTGCAGACTATCGCAGCAGCAGTGGGAGAGTGCAAGGTCGAATAATTAGCCCTCTGTCTTTCCTCTCATTTCAAATTTAATTGAGCCTGCTAATTGATGAAACATGTTTCCAAAATGGCTGCACTACACGTCGTCAATTGAGCGTTAAATAGAGCTGGATTTAATTAATAGCTTACTGTACACCATGCACACTCATACTGAATTGTTTATTTAAAAAGTCACAGGATTTCAGCTGTCGATTTAGTAAGTCAGAGTTCACACTTGACGAACTCTCAAACTGAGTATGTCTAAAAAATGTAAAATATATTTTTTCAGTCGTTTAAAAAGCATGCTTAACTCATAGATCGCTTATGATAGCCTACTCATCACGTCCTTCTCTTCCTGCTGCGTTTAGGTCCCGCTAAAGGACTTCTGTCTGGAAATGACGGGCTCGCACGGCGGCCGCACCTGTCACAGCCGCTGCTGCAGGATTATAAGGAGGAGCAGGAGAGACCGTGCCATCAAATGTCACCTCTGTCGGAGGAGAGACAAGCAGACGGTGCGGACAAGCAGGGCAACTCGGCCAAGAAGAAGACGCGTACGGTTTTCTCCCGGAGTCAGGTGTACCAGCTGGAGTCCACCTTCGATATGAAGAGGTACCTGAGCAGCTCGGAGAGGGCCTGCTTAGCCTCCAGCTTACAGCTGACGGAGACTCAGGTCAAGACGTGGTTTCAGAACAGGAGGAACAAATGGAAACGACAGCTCTCAGCTGAACTGGAGGCGGCCAACATGGCCCACGCCTCCGCACAGACACTAGTGGGGATGCCGCTGGTTTTCAGAGATAACTCCTTACTGCGTGTTCCGGTTCCTCGGTCTATCGCCTTTCCGACGCCCCTGTACTACCCGGGAAGCAACCTGCCAGCGTTACCTTTATACAACCTGTATAACAAAATTGAGTATTGATTGACTCTACTGTATGTTCACGGCAGTCCACGTAAAAAAACAAAACAAAACAAAAAAAACGCATTACAAAAACAATACGACATTCTAGGTGTCTCATAACTCCTGCATATTAATTGTACCACTTTTTTTGTTGAGAAAAATCTTATTATGCAGCCATTGTATGTCTCACAAGAAAGCAATCAAGCTTCCCTATATGTATAAAATACACCATGTGTATAATTAATTATAACAGTTTTGTATTTTTATTTTAACTTCCTCCTTCTTTAAGTGATAAAATATTGGAGTTAATCCTTCATATCAAATTTGAGAAAACTGTGTTTCCAAAAGACCGACTTTTACACTGTTTTTATTCAGAATTGGTTTGTCAAAGATATTATGAGTTTTACTTCACCTAACACAACACTGACAGGAAATACACAATTCTTCCATTTAAAGAAAAATATCATTGTTTTTATTGTAATCTAGACCTTCAATAATAACCTTCTCATTCAATAAATTTTCTATTTCAGTGAAAATTTGGTTTGCTTGGTGTTATTTAATGCACTTTTTTGTGTTTGTAAACTTAACTTACCACACAAGGCTAAGAGCATTTGTGAACAAGGCTGGTGTTAAATTATTTTCAGCTGTTCTGACATTCCTGAAGAGCATTAACAGTACTCAAACAAATATTATTCAAGCCATTATACTGTATTAGCCCAGTGCAACAATCTCTTTATGTTAAAGGTTAATAATTTATTATATATTTTTCTTGTTGTGCTCCCCCATTAACTGTTTTATTAGCAGTGTTTTAGACTAAGTATATGTAAGTCTTAACCATTACTAAAATGTTGGGGAAAAAAGGAAGACAGTGATAGTAAATTAACAAACACTATACCACTAACAGTGCATTTCCATCGACCCTCACATCTCACTAAAATATATTAGTAATATTATAATATTAGGTTGTGAGCTTCTTTTCATGTGCATTTTAATTCCACTGTGTTTCTGAGAAATGCAAATGCGTTTTTGGGATGCAGTGTGAAGTATATGCAGTTCCTTTTTTTGTTTGTTTTGGTTTTTTTTTGTTCTGCAGAGCTCATAAAGCTTCCAACTGATTCCTAAGTACACTGGCCTGCAAGTGCTATAAAACATCAAACTTTGTCTAAATCTATTGATTTTATGATAGAGATACAGTTAAATCAGATTTGTTTGTCATTTTTAAGTCATATTTTTGTATATGCTAGTGACCACAGGACTCTGTTGTAAATTAAGAGGTGGATGACCGGAGCGCACTGCTTTATAAGAAGTAGATAAAGCACATTTCAGGCTGGAAAAGAGATGTTCACTATCACTAGCCAATCATGCCTCTGGGCGGGATCTTCTCTCATTTGAAGTCTGTGGCTCTGAAGCACCAGGACTTCTAAGGGGAAACCTAAGAAAGAGGCATTTTGTCAAAGTTTAAGACTGGCTGTCATTAGGCTGTACTCTTTTATCCATCTGTGCAATTATTTTTTTATCAGCTCCCATTTTAAATGTGTCTTGTTAAATCAAGAGCTAGTTCAGGTTTTCAAGAGGCCTGCTGCACAAAATCAACTCACACTGTCAATGTTTACCATTTAATAACAATTTAATACATGTACATGCTAAACACAAATCTGAACATAATCACACACACACACACACACACACACTCACTCCCAAGCACATTCACTTGCACATGTCCTGCAGTTGATGGGGAGCGATAAAATTGTGTCATTTGCCAGCTTTTCTTGGGTGTCACATCATGTACAAGGGCCCCCCTCCACCCAACCAACCTCCTCTACCCATCCCACCAATCTCTCACTGTGTGCTAATGGCTACATTACCTAGCAGAATCATGACTAGCCAGGCTCTGCTGCCCTGCAGATTATGCCTGACCCAATTTCTGCAACAGCCGCCCTGTGTTTCTGGGAAAATGGATAGCGTTAGACAACAGCAGTGATTTATGGGCAACTCCAGCAGCAGCGAAGAGGTGAGGTGCAGGAGGATGAATTTGTGACAGATAGGAGAGAGAGAGACAAGCGAGATAGAGAGAGGGATGGGGGACAGTAACGCTTATGAAAAGGAGCAATAGCTTTGGTTGAATGAAGCTGTTTATTAGTTTCCAAGTGGTCATTATGTCATAAGGTGTGACGGTAATGTGGTGCTCTTTTGGATGGATGTTTGCACCCCACTGACTTCTGGGAAATCTGCATGACCTGTCACCTGAGGTTGTTTGATTTACAAGACAGGGAGAGAGAGAGAAAGAGAGAGAGAGAGAGACGTGTGGAGATGCTGTGAGGAGAAAATAAGAGCCAAAGTGAAAGAGAGGAATAGGTGGGAGGCAGAGAAGGGGGTTCGATGTAACTATGTATCACTGCAATGGCAGGCGTGAATTACAAATTTTAATAGCAAGGCAATGAAAATGATTTGAAGTGGTTTAAACTGCAAAGAGACAGCGACTGGCATGGTGATGAAGATTTGTTGAGATGATATGTTGTGCCTTAGGATTCATCAAACCTGCCTGGTAAGGTGAAAAGCAAGTGTAATTCACTCTGTGGTATAATTTATGATGGGAGTAATGGAAACTGTGGGCTACACACAGTGTGGAGAGGGAGAAGCAAAGACAGAGTACACTGGGCAAATTGATTCTCAGGATAGTTTTTATAGTATATTTACAGAATCATAATGAATTAAATCCTCCAAATAACACCTCTTTTACATCTCAAGATAAAATGTAGATCAAAACTAAATTAATTGAGGCCCCATTAAATTTAAACAGGCTGCAACAACATTATCCATCACTTTACTTTTTCATTTATAATGTTCTCTTCTAATATATGAAGATTTAATTTTTTTTTTAACTTATCCCATCCTTTCATCATTTATTCGGATGAGAGCTTTTCAACTACCTCCCAACATATTTACAGCAACTATTTGATTTAAAGAGGGTATGTGTGGCTTCATATTAGAGTGGAAGGTTATGAAGTATAACACCACGAGCAGATGCAGAGCCCCGGGTCTGCCTCAAGACAAGAGTTTTAAAAGCGATCGCAATGCATTAAGCCAGACAACTCTCAAGACCTGTTTGCTCCCTAAATGAATTTGAGGGGAACGTAACAAGGTTTTTGAGGCAGGCCCTGTCATCCGGTGGCTTTAACCAGCTTCTGTATTTATGGGTTAATGGTTAAAAAGGAGAGCTTGGAGCAGAAGTGATTTTTCATGATTCTGTTTTATATCAACTGGAAATGAAGGAGCTGAAGGGAAATTGTGTTTGTCCCCCCTCCACAGCCCCGACCCCTTCCCCTTAACAGGGGAGGAATATGCTACCAGGCAAATGGGCACAGTAAATGCAACATATGGAATAAGTTTATTAAATAAAATATAGTAAAGCTATGGCTTTATAAATTACTTTAAAGATTTAGCCAAAATCCTAATGAAACTTTGTAATGGAGGCTATATCTTTTGAATAAATAAATAAGCTTTTCAATAAAGTTTTAAGTCTGTGATCTGCTTAAAAAATGGGGTTCAGTCTCAAAATCAGTTTGCCTAAACCCATTATACTGTGACTGACAGGATCAATATATTGTATATATTGACATATTTTGAGATGTTTAAAAAAATTAAGGTCAAATAGAAGCATCTTACTTATTTGAACCACAATGAAAACCTTTCCATCTCTAAGTTAAACTACCCAAGAACAATATTTACCCAGAAATGTGGATTAGAGCTTTAATGGCAAAATGCACTTTGTGTCATTGTTAAATTACCAACCATTTCTTGAACCTCCTGTTCTGAAGTGCCCTTCTCTGGTCAATATGCATCAAACTATTATAGACTACAGTATGTGTAGAGAATTCGGCTATTACTTTAGAGATAAGTCCATTAGCATTACCTTTGACACAATAATGGATGTGAGATACAATTTTCTGCACTCCATTTTGTATTTGTAAAGATAATAGGGGGATTATCTTGAAGGCCTTATGCTACACGCTCAAGCATGAGACCACAGAGACAGAGAGCTCTGCAACAGTTGTTTTCACATCCTCCCCTCTCTCCCTCAGCCCTCCCCTCTGCTCCAAGACCCTCTCAGAGAGAGGCAGGGAAGATAAAGCATGTCATTATTCTATTAAAGACCTACAATTTTTGTAATGGGACTTGCAGTGGTCGGCAGAAGTGCAGGCAGCTTCTTCAATATCCTGGACATTATTTGCTCGTTTAGTTAAATGATGTTTCTAATTCCCTCATAATTACTTGTAATGAGGCTGTCTCCCTCGTTTTGATGCGGCTACATCTTAATACAGCATGGCATTCTTTTTTAGGGATAATTACCTCTCATGAGGCTGTGGAGCAAGGCTGGGGTTTGTTGTGCGCTGCACACGTGGCAAATTGGCTTGTTTCCTGCCATCTTGTCTTCCTGCAAATTGGTAAATTAAGTTTCTCGGCTGGAGCATTAGAACTGTTAAGTTTGCTTTCTCGGCTCCTTCAAATGATTGGCTTCACTGACAGAGAGATGGCTGTATATTCTCTGTTTTGACTCAGTACCTTCGTACACTTTATAGAGCTGAATATTTGAGCACTAAGAGAAAAATTAGTACGAACACAATTTTAAAATTGTCTGGGCACGTATTCCAGATCACAGAGCAACACAACACATGCTAACTCCTTAAGGTTAAGTTTTATATTTGTTCATCATTATTAAGGACAAAACATTAAAGCCAGAGAGCCTAAACTTTAATCTAATCCAATGTTATTGAGAGACAAACCTCAAAACTGTTTTGCTATATCTTATCTTAGGGATAACTATTTTTTAAGTTTAAACATGCTATAAAAATACAGAACTTAGGATGGATTTTCCCTTCCTGTTTCCCATCAGTGAGTAGACCTGTCTGTGTTGTCCCTCTGAAATGATCCAGCTGCCGTACTCCAACCGCAGCCGTTGCAGGGTCGGCTGAGGGGTTTTTATTTCTAAGTGCTGATGTGTCGCAGACAGTTTGGCTCTACAAGGGCCTGTTACATGCCGATTAAAGAGAGGGAAGGAGTGCTCCCGCAGGGCGGCCTTGTACATTTACCCTGACCACAAAAAGGTCTAACGTTTACGCCCTGGTGCTGACATGACCTTCAAACAAGGTCCCTCTGCTGCCTGGGTGGATACTGGAACTGTCTGGAGGAGCCCTGCAGTGGACCAAACAGACAGACAGGAAGAAATCATATCTTTTACATCAGGAATGACCTGTCATACCCTGGGAAGTGAGAAGAGATATGGCTTTTATTGGAAAATACAAGAAAGGATAGTTATTTTTTGCACTTTTATGGCAATATGTGATTGTGATTTTATAAAAACCCTTTGTCAGATTCAGTGAATGTTGGAACATGATATGACAATATTCTCGCCATTAAAATCCCCTACAGTGAACAAACTGACAAACAGACACTAAATAATTCAGATCCAAATCCAGTCATCAGTTGTCTATTGGTGAATGATAAACATATCACTTCTTATTGTTTTTATTAGTGAGAGCACAGGCATATTCTCAAGTGATCCCTTTGTCTTTCCTGGGCCAGTGATCTGTTTGTTATGAGATTTGATATTGAGGTCTTCTTAGCATGGAGAGTTGAGATCTCTTTGTAAGGACCAAGTGGTCTCTTTCAGCTGCAGGGTTCTGATGTATAGAGAGATGATCTATCACTTTAGTCTGAGACTGACTGCTGATCACATAGCCTGCAGTGCAGCAGCAGGGAGTACAATGAAAGCAGCACACTATCACCTGACAGCTAATTAGGGATCACTCCCCTGGAAGGGAATACATTGTCTTTGAGGGAATGAGGGAAAGAAAGCAAGGGGTCACTGAAATCTGTGTGAAGTGTCAGTCAAAGCCACAAGCCACCCGAAGTTTCCAAAGGCAATTCCTCAAAGACCTCCTGATACGTCTGGTCATCGTTGCTCTAAACACTAAATAATATATAAAAATACGCTGTTTTCGTTTTTCTGTCTTGTCTCCCACAAGAGTGAACTCAAATAAGAACCTCAAAGTGTTTCTCAACATTAATACAGTCCCAATCTCCCAGTTCTGCAACACCAATTCTCCCCAATTTTGTCTGCAAGTATACCCATATTTATGGCAGTGTGTGTGTGTGTGTGTGTGTGTGTGTGTGTCCATATGCACATCCAGGAGTGTCAGTCTATGGTTTATATGAGAGACCTGGGATTTCTTTGAAAACACATTTGTAACCATTAGTTGAGTGTAAGGTTTCATGTGCAGAGTGCATCCTCTGGACTGGTGTCAGAGCTTCTGTGAGGCTTTGTGGCAGCCTCTCTTGGAGGGGCAGCACTGAGAGAAGGAGGATGGAGGTGGTGGCTAGGGGGGAGGAGGAGGGGGAGCACTGGAGCCTAAGCGTCCCACCAACAATGCATCACGGCAGGCAGGGTGTAACCTGAGCTCCCCCTCTGGCCCTGGTGTGGCCTGCCACAGCGCACTCCCTCTCGGCCCCTTTTGCACCCCCAAGATGCTTTTAAAGAGATTTGGTCAGTGAGAAACCAGTTCTTCAAAAGAATCGTCATCACATTAGAAAGGAATTAGCCAGTCCTAAGGCCAAGGATTCCCTGACCTGACTAATTCTGCACCTCTAAACAATCCGTCTTATGCCTAGGCGGCTGGTGAGGCACGTTCTCTGTGTACGGAGGAGGAGGTGTTTCAGCAGGGGAGATTCCAGTTGTCCTGCAGGTGGACAAACCTCACAGAGGTCATCGGGAAAGGTTGCTGGATAATCCATCAGAATAATGGTCTGCAGATAGATTTGAAAGATGTTTAATGAAATAGGTGAAGTTATAGGTATATGGTGAAAGACATTCTAATGACTTGTAACGAAACGGAAAGTTTAATTACTCATTATACCCCACAAAGAGATGTATTAATTAAATGTATTTTTAAAAATCTTTATTCAAAAAGTTTTCTGAATGTACTCTGAAGTTAATGGATACTGTGATCTAATTTACTTGCTAAAATCTTTCCAATGTTGGTGATCTAAAATCTTGGATGCAGGCTTCCATCAACATAATTTTTTCAGTTCAGTGCAGAGAAACCATTTCAGCACTTGGCCACCTGTTCTTCTAAGCCTGAAGGGCTCACTGGCAACAACCTTCCCTCTCACTATTAGACAAACTAATCTGATTGGGAAAAAGATGGAAATGGGGAGGGGCAGAAACTTACAAACCACATGCTGCAGGGTGGGACTCGACACCACCTCTTTTCCAATGTCTCTGATCGTTAAGGAGCTACTATAGCCTTCAGCATGCTCAAGCTAACACACAGTAGGAGGCACAATGAAAGAGACAAAAGAGAGAAAACATGTAGTACTCCCAGTGGCATACACAAACAATGCTAATTTCAACACATTTTAAAAGCCAGATTGGGTTATGAATGTACAAATTTAATGACCTTTTTTCCCCCCAAATGTACAATTATAAGGGAACCCCAAAGTATTTTTTTCTTATATTACCTGGAAGAACTTCACAATTTGGTCCATTTCCAAGCATGATGACCCGCAGATTTGTTTAGCAAAAGTGTATGAATCTATATGGTGGCTCAAAAGACTCACTTCAAAGCCATAAATGCTCATACACTTGTTAAACCAGCAGGACCCAAGCAAGGCCACTTAGGAAGTGGTCCATCATGTCAAACTCATTTGCAAAGGAAAGGCTTAACCCTTAAGGTTCGAAGGTCAGGATCAAAGGGTGTCCCCCTTGGGACCGCACAGAGATCCTTGGAAAAATGCAGATCCCAAGCTTTTGTAAAGGAATCTTCTAATTACAATAAATCTCCACTGCAAGGTAAAGACAGAAGTGCTTGGTACAGTGGCTATATGATAGCTCTTTCCCGAGGGCCTGCAGGTAGTCTATAGATGTCTGGATAGAAGACTGATAGGAGAGAATGGTTGCCACCAGGGTAGTGGCCTCTCATTTGCCCAGGTCAGAACCTCAGTGAATGATCACAGGTTTCACAGCTCAGGCTGACCAGCACCTCTGAACCTTTATAGCCTCTGGTGTGTAACTGGGTCTTTGACCTTGTCCACAGATTAGTATCAATATCAGTACTAGTACTGGATTTAACTCTTAGTTCTCCTTTTATTGTTTTGTTTTCACATGAAGACATGTCATGGTTGAGTTCCTCTCAATAAGAACACTCTTTAAATGTGAACTCTTGTGATTGGTATGTTGTACTCTGATCTCTTTGGTCCTGCTGAGTGATGGTTTTGATATTTCAGTTGCCAGAACTTTAAAATTTGTGTCCCATGAGAACCATATCTGCACATGAATAACTGTCAGGCTTAGCAGATATTTGATCCTTTAGATAGTTAAAATGAAAAGGCATACCACTAGCATATTGCTGCTCAAAAGACGATCAATTCAAACACAGTATCTAACCTGATGTAGTAAAACTGAAGCTGATTCTTGAACATTTACATTGATTTGGCTATGAGACAGCTATGGGGAACTCCATGGCTGTACATTTGACTGTTTTCCCTTTATATATTGAATCTTGCTTGCAGAACAGCCTTCTTTGTTCCCTCAAAGTTGCATGACACTCTCTGTGCTTTCCAATGAGCGCTACTGTTGGCCAAAGGGGTGGAGAGAGGAAAAGGAGGGGAGAATAGTAGTTTGTTCTTCCTACAATTAGCATTCACGGTTAGCTAAGCAGAACTAATGCAGCGAATCTCTGAGTCTCACATTACCTGTCCTCCACTGCTGGTGTACCTGCAGGCCAGATTAAACTGTAGCAAGATGACAAACCCCTATGTATCCATTACAAGCCTTTTATTATTAGCTGTGTTATTGGTAATTCCTTTTGAATTGCCATGACAAAAACTATGCAATGGCTAAGATGGGCTTCAAAAAACAGGATACTGCATGGGTGTGGATAACGTGCTAGTGATACTGTAATTTTGAAAACAAAGTGAGAGTAAGAGTTACGCCTGCACTGCTGTGGTATTGTCTGGCAGCACTGACGGAAGGCGTAACTCCCAGCGGCACATTTTGATCTGGCCTGTTTTAAGTGATGGGCTTCCCATGACAACAGTTAGCCCTGTCACATGTCAGCACAAGAGGCATCTGTCCTCAAACGCCAACCCTTCCATTCATATTTTATGGCCTGGGCTTTCACAAACGTCTTCTTTTTTTTTTTTTATTTCAAAGCATCTTCAGTCAAATGTTCTCAACCTATACAGCAAAGTCATTTAAAAAAAAACAACTTATTATGTCTTATCCTATTACTTACTCATGAAAGTGACCATTTTTCTCATGCAACATAAATGCAATAGTTAATGAATTTAATGAATCCAATATATATTATGTTGAATGAGAAAAATGGCCACTTGTCTTGCACGTGGTAGGGTCATTTCCAGTATGCTCTTTAGCATCTAAGTCAAAACTGAATGATCTCATGACTTCCTTTTCATGTGGGGCAGGATCAGGATATGGGCTCTGTGTGTCACCATTATGGGATATGGATGAAACTGCAATGATCTCATGAGTCTTAAGTGACACAACAAAATGGCCACTTAGTAGACATTGTCATGCAATTCCAAAAAAATGTTGCATTGCAGTTTTCAGCTCTAGGATTGGGTTGGGGATTGTAGTTTTGTCTACAGTAAAAAAATACCTCCATCTAATCAAATGAATAATTGTATGTGTGTGTGTGTGTGTGTGTGTGTAGCAAGTGAAACAAAATAGTGAAAAAAAAGTAATACTACAGTTTAATTAGAACACAATCAATGTTGCAGGCTGATGCTCTTCCATATTTTTCTTCATTTGCTCCTCCTCAGTATCTTGATTTGCTCTGTTTATCCTCAGCTAATCATTATCAGTTCTCTGAAGTGTTGTCTTATCAGTTACAAACAGGTACAAGCGGCACAAGTGCTCCCAATTGATCTACTAAAGGCTCCCACTGTGATGAGGCCACCGTCTAGTCGCATGGAGCCCAAGAAGAGACACTGCTCAAAATCAATAATTCTTCTTGTGTCACTGACTCTGCTAAAGTCCACACTTCTAGTAGCCCAGCATTGATGATATTAATTGTTTTTGCATAAGTTGTTTTATGAAATTTGAAACCTAAGTGATGTAAATATTCAATTCAATTCAATTCAATTCAATTTTATTTGTACAGCGCCAAATCACAACAACAGTCGCCTCAAGGCGCTATATATTTTAGGGTAAAGACCCTACAATATTAGACAGAAAAGACAGAAAACCCCAACAATCAGACGACCCCCTATGAGCAAGCACTTGGCAACAGTGGGAAGGAAAAACTCCCTTTTAACAGGAAGAAACCTCCGGCAGAACCAGGCTCAGGGAGGGGCAGCCATCTGCCGCGACCGGTTGGGGATGAGGGGAAACAGAAGAGAGCAGAGGGAGACAGGACAAAAAGGCACACCTATAGGAGAGAGACAGGGTTAATAATAGCTAATGATTAAATGCAAATGGTGTAT
>VUQI01061586.1:6734-42639 GCA_015106735.1 Paratilapia polleni
TACTCAGAATAATAAAAAAAAAAAAAAAAAAAAAAAAAAAAAAAAAAAAAAAAATTAAAAATAAAAAGAAAAAAAAAAAAAAAAACCAAAAAAAAAAAAAAAAAAGTTCAGTTTACATTATATCATAAATGTAAGCATGCGTGCTTGTAGAAGATGAGAGATGACTACGATGATCAGGAAAAAATTTTCAAACTACCTGGTTAATGACCAGACTACAAAGCAGTATTTCAATCTGTAGTTATTCTTAAATTCTGACCTGATGTTGAACTACAATCCTGTTTGGTCAGTTTCATCTACTAGAAGCACAGCTTACATAAACATAAAGAACATACTTATAGCTATGGTGTTTGTGTTGCATGTATTTTAACTCTCCAAGTGGTGAAACTTTAGTGAGTATATTCTCAGGAATCTTTTTTTAAATAAACCACTATTCTATTTTTATATTTTTTTATATATATTTTATTCCATTACATTGATAGAATATTGTATACTGTAAATACATCTTTCTGTGTAAATGTTTTCTTAATCAATATTACTGTGTTGTGATTTTTTTTTTTTAAATGGTATATGTATTTCCTTTAACATGCATTCCTCTCTGAGTACAGTAAAGAGACAGGACGTGTTGTGATTGGTTGGGCCTGGGAGGGCGTGGCCATGACACACACCTGTCAGTATAGGCAGGTTGGGGGACCAGACAAACCCATTGAGGCCCTTACGCTGGAGGGTAGTGGACACCTCCTCCGGAAGGTTACCTGGCAAACTACAAGCTGCTGACAAAAAAGAAGAGCAACACTTGGCCTTTTCTGAAAGGGGTAGGAGAGTGAGAACTCAGTGCCCTTTTGATGCAAGCAATTTTGTTCAGCCTTTCATAAGATTTTTTTTGTTATCCTAGCAAAATTCCTTGTCTTTATAGACATTATTTTTTTTTATTCAAAATAAGATCTCAATATACATGATTCTCTCTTTTTTGACTATGTACAGAAGTGCAAAAAAGTCAACCTTTATCACCTCAAGATTCCCCACCCCACCCTTGTTGTTTGCAGTTGGCTGAGTAAGAAATGAGTGTTCAGACTCAGTTCCCAACTCACCACATTCACCTGACCCTGCCAGCAACGCCCCAAAAGTGATCAAATATGCAGCTTGTTTTCCAACATGGCCCAATTTCCAGGGAGAGTAAAAACATTAAAACAATAGTTACTATTTGAAATGGATACAGTAGAAAATAACATCTTTACTCTAAACATCTAAGAACTAGATTTTTATAATAGTCTTTTTTCTTATATGACTAGTTACAAACCTTACAATCATTAAAATATTACTCGGTTATTGGCGACGGTTGCCACAGTGACAACTTCAGCCTCTCTGTTCTATTATTTCATTACTGTTAGTTACTCATATAAAACATCTTTGTTCAAAGAACACAAAAAAGACTAGAGAAATGAACAATATGCATACAGTTCAACAATATGCATAACGTAGAAAATATTGAGTTTACAATCATAATCATACTAAAATTAACATTACATGGAATTTCAGGGAACTGTGCATGAGGAACACACAAACACACACACTGTACCTTATATTCATTATAAGAAAGATAAATATAACAAGCCAAACTGAAAATCAGAACTAATATCAAAACATCATCCAAACAAAATAAAACCAAACACTCGTCGTCTAAGAAAGAAAACCACAAGAGAGTTAAGAAAACACTGACAAAAAAGTGACAATTACATAGTGCTCTCTGTGTGTTAATATGGCGTGGATTAGGCAACTGGATGGTTCAAAATGGCATGTTGCATTGTGCTGACCCGATAATACATTCTAAGGCTTTGGATGAGTTATACAATCGTTTATATTCTTGCCACTTTCCCTGTACTATCCACCAATTAAATATGCCTGAAAAACACCCAGAATACAACAAAAAAGAGTTCTAGAGATCTACTCTAAACACTCGATCCTTCTTTGGGCTACATATTTTTTAAAAATTTAGCCCCGCTAGTCTATCCACAATACCTAATAACAGTGACACAAAAAGACTTTGGCTGACTATCTGAAAAACAGTTCTCAGGTAGACGTAAAAACAAATACTCTTAAATATATCAGACTTTATATACACTACACTGAATCTACTTTAATCTGCCTTAAAATATTAATAACCATACCAATGAAAAACAAATCAGGTCACATATTCATCACCAGTTGCACTGTAGATTTTGACTTCTATCTCACAGCAGTGTGGACACCACCTGATCACCCAGTGGTTTCATCATCAGCATATATCTTCATCACTGAGAGAGCTTCTTTGGTCTCTCACCCAGGCCGAGATCTCACAGTCAACTCATCTGACTTTTAGAGTCATCAGACTTAATGGCCATGGAGAGATCTGAGTACAGATCAAGTCATTTTATGTCTAAACAACTGACATCAACAACAAAGTTGAAGAAAATAAAATTAAAAGCTATTCATTCAGAAGAAGATGTATGTAAAGCAGACAATCTGGGGAAGGTAATCGAATCAGCAGTGGCGCTCTTAGGAATCACAATGACAGGTTATGACATTGGACACTACATGCTGTCCAAGAGAGAAAATAGACATATTAAAGGGAATTGTTGAGTTGTAACACTTTGTAACACTGCTTAAATATGATTCATGTATTTTGAGATGTATGGCACTTTACAGGGATGCCTGCAACATTAAAGACATGTGCTTAAGAGATAGAAAGGTAGGCTACAAAGGTTTGAAAGACACCTCACAGACATTCAGTTGCTATTTTGCCTCTGAGTGCACTCATGTAATTTCCCTTATATCTGGTTTAACAAAATAAAATCATTAACAAAATCATTGTGCATGCATATGTAACTCAGTCAGATTATTTTCTTTCTTTTTCCTCAGATGAAGTACAAGGTGCACCTTTGTGTAAACAAATGAACACATTAGGGTCAAAGACCAACAACCAATGAATAAACACACACAACATAAGTCACGATTCTTGGTCAACAGACGTACCGATTCAGTCGACTCCTTCAGCGACTGTTCCACACATTTACCTTATGTTAACATTCAAAGTGTGTCTGGTGAATAAAGGTTAATTGCCTCTACAGAACGAAAGGCAGCCTTTGATGCAATATTGTTCTTTTCTCTTATTGTGTAATAGTGTGCATGAAGTACACATGAAAACGCTTCTAACAAACTGTGCCTCCTATGTTAACATGCAGATTTATTCCAAACCAGTTCAGATTTGGTTTTCCATTTCGCTCCTGATGTTACGGGTATGAAGGGTGACCACTAATCTTGGACTTGACACCAGCATGCTCCAGTTCCATCTGGAAAGAAGTGCGTGAAACACAGCAGATCAGATGTAATGGAAGATGAGATGCTGTATCAAAGCTCATGAGTTTCTTTTTGTCTTAAATTCAGTTAGAGTTCAACCAGACAAGAATGCTGATAATGGAAAATTCTGCAAGCACCAAATGTCAGTCAGTGGCAAAGTTTCTATTTGAAAGTTTGGTTTCCACAATATCTGTGCATTATATACAGTACTGTGCAAAAGTCTTGAGCCAGCCCTCATTTCCTTATGTTTTGCTAGGAAAATGGGAAATCATCAGTGGAAATACATTATATATATATGGCTTCTTGACAGTCACCCTTCCACTGAGACTAGTTCTCATATCTTTAGCAAAAAGTAGCTGGATCAACTGAAGGGAAAGATGCAGCTCTCATGTCCTGTGTCAGGTCTTTGCTGAATTCTCTTTTTCCTATTTCTTAAGGACATGACTTTCAGATACTATTCATCTAGTTTTAGATAGTAGACAGCTTTTTAGGCCTGACACTTCTTCTTTTGTCCTCCACTTGTTCAATTTCCTCAGATATTTTAAGAACACACTGCACACCGTGCTGAGATATGCCTAGTTTTCAGCTAATAGCTCTTTGGGAATCACCATGTTGGAAACAAATTACTACTTTATGCCTTTCAAACTGTGTTATCTTTGGCATTTTTCATAAATTCAACTAAAGAAATGGAAACAAATAATATGTTTTTGTGACAGGCTGCTAGTAACAAAGTGCATAAAGATGCAATTTAAAACTGGTTCTTTGCTAAGTTGTCCGTTACGTGTAGACACAACACTGGTTCATCCTTTGAGAAAGATGCTTTATTTATGTTTGAATGATTCACAAGTCAGTGTTAAGTACCTTAACAAACAAAGAAAGAAAAAAAGACTTTGAAAATGGTCAGGTACAAGGACAGGACTGAAAATGAGTGAAAAAGCAGCAAAAAGCAAAATATAAAGAAATGAGAGGTGGCTCGAGACTTTTTGCACAGTACTGTGGTTATAGTTAAAGAAAGAGGCAAACAAAAGGTTTGTGATGGGAGGCAAACTCAGAGCATACTACTTCATGCATGGTTACTGAACACTGACATTAGAACCCGTGAGCTGCAGAATTGTCCAATACGAATACATTTCTTAGAGGTACAAGCTTGTTTTGAACAAAAGACCAATGCATATTTGATGTTTCTTAATATTTTTATATTACTTAACTTTTCTGAGTATGATGTAACAGTTTGTATCAATTAATTCTATAATGCAATGAAGTTTTATATTTTACTTTACCAAAAAACTTAAAAAACTGAATTAAAATCTGTGAGATATTTACAGCTGTATTTAATAAAAGAGGATGGAAAAGGATACAAACGTGAGTGGCTGAAATTAACTTCATGTTGTTATGTTGTGGGAAAAATATCAGTAGCATCAGATAAACCTCATCAGTAGGGAATCAGGTGAGTGAGGAATTACTGATAATGCATCACTGGGAAAACTTCCACAATGGCTAAGTATTATTAGGCAAACAGGATATTAATGGGTCTCTGTTGGCTTTTATTCTTTGATAATTTGGAAGGTAAGCTTATTTGCTATTCCTTGTAGCTGCTGAAAGGTTACAAGCAAGTTACTGTTTCCAGCAACCATTTAGAAGTATGAATCCCTCTAATATAACGTGTAATTTTGGAAAATCTTTTTTTTTTGTGTGTGTGTGTGTGTGTGAATTTCAACAAACAAGGATAGAATATAAATAAATGAGCATTAGAAGCTCTGCTGGGCAGATTTTAATATATTTCTTTATTTTTATGGTACCTGTTTTCCTGTGTCCCTTGCGTTTATGCTAAGCTAACTTAACCAGCTCCTGGCTGTAGCTTCCTCTTTAACCTTCAAATATGACAAGGAGATTAAATCTTCTCTTGTAACTGGCAGCCAGAAAGTGAACAAGTTTATTTCACAAAAAATGATAAACCATTCTTTGGAGTTCTACATTAGTCAACTCCCTAAACAAAAAAAAAAATTGCCAACTGTTAAAAAAAAAAAAAAAAGAGTTTCAGAATGTACTTTTCAAATGCATTGTGTGAGGTGCTGGAGTAAAAAGTGCAGTACATACTGTTCTGAGACTCCTACATCTGGGTCACATATTTGTGACTAGTCAGATGGTCTGCAGATATTATTGGAATCTGATTGGGAGGACAGAAGACAAATAGAGGAGGAGGGGGGGAAATAGGAAGACAGAGGGAAATAAACAGAGGGATCCACTGCAATCAGGACAAAACACACTTGAAATGCTAATAAAGATAAGCATTGTGATTGTGTCTATAATCACATATTCAGATGTTCAGAAATAACTAGCAAAGATCAGAGGTGAGTCTTGTGCACCATTCATGCATTTTTCATTGAGAGGCACATTGGAATCATAAGATTAAAAGAGAAAAAGTCAGATGTGATAGCAGAAGTGAAAGAGAGTGAAAAAAGGCAGGAGAGGAGCAAACCTGATTGGCTGTTGCTGTTGCAAAGGGAACACTTGTGGCAGATGTGGTGGCTGCAGACACAGTGGCTGGGGTAGCACCGTGCATCATGGGTACTTGGAGGGAAAGATCACACAGGCAGTTGAACTAGAGCAGATTTAAAGCTTTTAATGCTTTACACTTCATTTTTTTATGTCTGTGTATAGAACGCTGATAAACATGAGAAAAAAATAGCTTTTAAATAGCTTAAAATGTATTGTGTACTTTTAAGCGATCTTTAATGATCTTCTGGCTACAATTATCCCACCAATTTGTGTAAAGTCATAGCAACACACCTGCTGTGGAGGAAGAAAAGGAAACATCAGGGAAATTATTTAGAATGCAAGGCAGCTAATTGGAAATTTGAGGAGCATATAATATCAAGTGGCAGCATGTTATTTTCTTGGCAGGGAGCATTCAAAATGAATAAGATAGTTCACTGTGTTTTGCTAAAATTACAGTACAATTACTATTGCAGAAACTTTACACAATAACTTCTATCCTTTCTTCTACTACCATTAATAACGCCTCATGTTTATATGACATTTATAACCAGACAGTATAATGAGGTGCTCATGAGGTTAGAGGGCTTGAAATGTAAGTATAAGCAGGGGTCAGGGGATTTTAAACTGCAACAAGCATTAGGTGACAGACAGGTCTGTGGCAGAGCAAAAAGGAGTTCATTAAATACCTCAAAGATCTATTACAGAATAGTAAAACACATAATTTCCAATTGAAATTACACAAGTAAATTCAAAAATTAAAATTTGCAATTTACATTTTAATAGCTTGTGATGAAAAGACATTGCACATACCATAAAGTTCAAACTCTAAATTCACAAAATGTGCTCACTTTATGTGGTGAGTTGAATGAAAGAGAGTGACTAAAATGGGCTCAAAGATAATTAACAAGGAAAGCTGGCACCTACCAACACTTGTTGCAGGTGTCATGCACAATATCGAGCCTGCCCATCATGCATTGCAACAGGGAGTGGAGTGAATAGGGGGAGAAGAAATCAGGAAAATGCATTACAAGTGTTACAAAGTCAGACAGTATTGGATTTATTCTGGACGTAAACAAACCGCTCTTTAATAGAGTGGCTATAGCTCATTATATAACAGTGTTGATTATTAATAATTACATGGCTTGTTGCAACCACACATACTGCATATTAAAGAACGCATATGCATGAAAGCTCTGAGTGGGAAGAGATGCAAAAAACTGAAAAACAAAACAAAACAAAACTTGCTGGCCAGCCCCAGTTTACTGTTCAACTACTCCATTAAACTGAAGGGCAAATTAAACACTACCACTAGCCCAATTTTCCTGTCACTGCCATGGCAGCTGTTTCTACTTTGAAAGGCTGAATGACCTGCTTTTTGAGTCCTCAAACAGTGCAGCTATAGTGATCTGACAGTCCGATAGTGTGAGACATATGAGGATCTGAATCTCTCACAGAAGGGAATCGATGGCAGGCTATTCTTAGGCTGTCAGAGGAGAATATGGGGCACGGTGTAAGATGACTATGCAGTGCCCAAAAAAGAGCAGTTCAAAAGAGCTGTGCGTGTGTGTGTGTGTGTGTGTGCATTTTGATTGTGCATGCGTACTATACACCTGGGTATAGAGTGAAGAAGTGCCTCTCACTTTCCAGAAGTCCTGTTTTGTCTTGCCACATTTTTAAGAGTTCGATTAACTAAATCTAATCTGTTGATATCTCTTGCTCATCCTGTTCCTTGTGTTATGTACAATGAACCAGTCTTATAATGTTTATATACTAGTTTATATACCAATACTAACACTAGTACACGTATGTGCAATTAATACCATGCAAGTTTTTTTCCCATCATTTCACACATTCAGCTGGTCACTGCCAATTCCAAACCATAATCAAGGAGTGTGAAACATGAATGGGACAACTGCCACAAACATGAGTTAAAGAAGACTCAGGCCTTACCTGATGGTATGAAAGCAGCTTGCTGCTGAAACTGCATGTTGGCCAGGGCCTGTTGGTACTGGAATACACCAGCATTGAACATAGTGGTGGCACCGTTGGCTTTTTCAAGTGCAGGTCTCTTTGGTAAAGGAGGCAAGACGGGAGGGAGCCCCTGAAGAGGGGACAACACCAAAACAAAAGGATGGGAGTGAGGGAAATCAAAGTATGGTAGCAGTGACATTCAGGACAGAGAGAAGAAAGAAATCCATTAGAAGATTAAGTTGCCCTTCCAAACAGCTACCAAATATATTGGCAAGCAAGCAGTGGACTACATTACTTCTGTCAGAGCAGGCAGACAGAGGTGCTAGCTGACAAACTGTGACATATATCTAGTGACAAGCATAAAAGTCCTCAAGATACTCCCATTAACCTTTTTATAGGATTTTGAATACAATACATACAATCATTATTTTGCTGGCTGAGGCAAAACTAAATCTTTCTGTAAAGAGATCTTAGCAACTTTTTAACGTAAGCTAATGCACTGATTGTTGGACCATAAATGGAAATGATGTAGTTAGGGAAAGCCGCACTGCCAGCTCCATGATAACAGTAAACTGTAAGCCGTGTTAAGACTCTCATGACACCTCTTTAACAATTACACATGCAATATGGGAAATGACAAATACATGCAAAGACTACCATAACTTATACGACAATAAAATATTACACTTTCATGCCTCTGAGATGACACTTAAGGTGATGAACAGACATTGGAAAATGTAGCGTATTTCCAGTTCTGAGCCCTTGTCTTTTTTATTCCCTGATGTGATTGGAACAGGCAATCAATCAATCAAACTTTTTTATCCTAGAAAGTTAAAATCAGTTCATCACCCTTCAGTGTTTCCTCATTTTAGTTAATTAATTAAATACATTGCTTAAAACTATATCTATCACACCACAGCTGCATGCCAAGCTAAAAGGTGAAAGGTCATAGTACCAGATCAAAAGTTGCGTCGAGGGGTCGCTTCAGTGATTTGACAGCCGACTGAGTCTTAATTAGCAGGCAGCGAGCACATGATGGCAATGGGCCAATGGGGTTCAAGCGCATTAACATAAACCAGCAAGCGAAGGTGCATCATGGGGGCAGCAGTGCAGTGTGGGTTGGTGAGAAAAAAAAAACAAACAAAAAAAAACAAACAAATAAAAACGAATCATTGGAATGCAATATACAACAATTACAAGACCTGGGCATGCACATTAATGGCTTTAGGGTTACTGAAAAGAATTACGGGCCTTGAGACACTTTAATGTCAGAAGAAAGTTTTTATTTTCATGAATATGAAAATTGGGATAGTGTTCTGGTCCAGAAAAGATCTTTGATCAAATCACTTAATTTGAAATATACTATGAATATTATCTAATATGATCCTGCCCTCTGCTCCAGATACTCTGCTTTCTTAAAATCTATAGTGACTGGGCTATGGCAGGTTTAAGGTTCTAGCTCTTAAACAAGTGCAGTCTCCTGTATCCGTATGAGTCTCATGTTCCTGTGTTTTCTTTGAACATTATCTTTGATTTGAATATACCAATAAAAATAAAAAAATCATCCACACCCTCAGTTGTGTTTGTTTCTAAAATTGGAGTTAAAGAAAAAAAAAGCAGATAAAGATAATTTAGTCTAAATCTATAGGCACAATGTAATATTAATATTTTTTCCACTAATTGTCATTTTAAATATAAAAGTTACCACATTTTATATGTTAAAGATAAGACAGGACATGATTGGTCTAATGTAAATGGCAGGCCTGCTCAAATTGTGCTTTACAGAAAAAAAATAAAACTGAAAGGTTAACTAAAATCAATCTAAGCCTTATTTTGTGGTTTTCCTGATGCGCAATGTCATCTACTGTATAGTATTTGGCAGAGCCAGGCCTTTTTCTGTCTCTTTAGAGAAACCGATCACTGCATTGCGGAAACAAGATCCAAATAAGCCGCAGTCTACACAGTTGCCTTCTCAGCAAAAATGTAACGTACCTATTGACTGTGAAAAAGCAAAACGTACAACTAACAAAGCAGCAAAACATAGAGGAGCAGGGGAGGGGAGCAGAAGGCTCAGTCACATACTAGCATGATTACTACTGCTGCTAATAAAGCACACACTGACACAAGAGACATCTGTATCTTTTTAGGGCATACTGAGTCAGAGCTGCAGAGGCACAATGGAGACTAAAGGTTGAGTAAAAAGCACAGGGTAAAAGGTGTTGGCTCAAGCAACTCTAAATAATACGTATAAAATTTTCTCCCGATAAGAGCATTTGTGGTGAGATGTTTGTGCTCCAAACCCAAATAGAATTACCCAGGTCATGTTTATTGTAATTATCAAATAGCTTTACACGTTCACATGAAAAATTAAGTCTGGCTTATCCACTATTTTTGGAAAAAACTATACATCTTAAACTGAAGTGTGCATAACATTTAGTTTTAATTGTTAGTAGTGGGTCATGATATTATAATACATTTTATATTCCTCAGTTTGAGCTGCTTTGGGTGGTGTAACGTGTGTACAGATACCTACCATGGCTGCAGCAGCTGCAGCCTGGTTGACTTGGTGTTGGGCGGCTTTGATTTTGGCCTGCAGGTGAGCCGGAGGGTGAAAATACTTGCACTTCTCCCTCGAGCAGCGGCCCTTTATGTAGTCCATACACACAGTGACTGTGTTGTCGTTGGTGTCGATCATGGTGCTATCTGCAGGATGGGCAAAGCGACAGTCGTTCTCCCCACGTGTACAGTTACCCCGCTGATATTCCCGGCACACCTGGGGCAACAGTAACAATTTGATCATAAACCTAACAAACACACACACACTTGCACTCAGTCCTGCCACAAAACACACACACACACACACACACATGTTATGAAGTTACTGGTGAGTTTGCTTCATGTGATAAAGTAATCAATCTTTTCAGTCATTTTGCAACTTGATAATCACTTTATCAGACAAGGTAACCAATCTTAATGACGGGTTCAGCCATTACTGTTGATTGATAAGCAGAACAGATCCTAACCAGCGTTTACAGACTCATTAATCATTACAGTATTCATCCATTATTCAAATGACGAGTGTTGTTGTTCTTCCTGAGTGTGACAGAAGGGGGCAGCACCTGCATGAACAGTTGGGACTGCTTCAGTCTGGATGTACAGGCTCAATGAGGCTCATGGGAAATATGAAACTGGTTACCGTCATGGGAGGTCAGCACACAGTAACAAACACACACACACACACACACAAAGTGGATGCACATATATATATATATATATATATATATTATCAGGCAGCATTTTCTTTTTTCAGAAACTCATTCTGACACTTAAAGAGCCTTAATAACCTAAGATCTCTGCTCACGCACCATCAGACACTGCTGAGTCTGAATTGCGTTCAAAATACAGTCCTCCACCAAACGAAATGCGATTTCATGGTGCGTTGTATTGATCTATCAGTTACTGTGATAGAACAAGCTATTTACCAAGTCTGTTTACCAGTCTCACTGCCTGCGTGCATAAAGGATTTGATTTGTGGTGGACCAGCTGCCAGACAAAAGGCCACCCTGCTCTGTCTCCAGTCATGACAGCTCATCATCCACATTCACTGGCTGGTGTGAGCGATGGGGTTTCTCTCTATTGTCCGTCTCTTGTTTCCTCATAGGCACCTCTCTCTTGTCCAAACATGTATGCCTACATGCGCACACTGACAAACATTAATTCTCCACCAGTGCTAACTACAACTGTTACTGGTCTTATTTTAAAAAAAGGAGAGACTGCCTTGTTGTCAGGCAGATGTTGTAGAGGCGGGTGAGGGAGGGAGGAAACATGGGAGAGAAGGAAGATGTAAGTGTGGTTGATGAATATAGAGTAAAAGCCAGACAGATGAGGGTCGAGGAGAGAGTGAGAGCCTTTGGTGATGACATGCGTTTGGCTGGCCATAGAAAAAAAAATGCAATGACTGAATGATAGGAATTTGATGTTCTCAGGACCAGGTGTGGACCAGTGTGCTTGTCTTTACAGTGATAAATTATGCATTAGAAGAAGCTAAACCACTGAAAGTGCTTAGTTGGACAAACAAATAAAGGGTCTGCTAATCATATTTCTGTCCCTATGGTAACTATCCCCTTGAGCCATTTACATCACCATGGTTGCACGTAAGCAACATATGACTTTATGCATGCTGAGATGTTGCAGTATACCGTATGTGAGGAAGAGACAGAGAAACTTCTTGAGAATATTTTCTCAGGAAAACTGTCTGGGGCATTGTCTTCTAAAATAGGAATTTCTCACAGCCTCAAGGAAACAGTCTGTAACATATCTACTGAGTGGTATGTGTGTCGCTCCACAGAATTCCAGCTATGTTTACTTTGAATGACACACACTGGAAATATGACTGGCCCCTTTCTCTAAGATATTTTTAGCAAACCTAGTTCCTTTCAAATTAAGAAACTAGGATATGAAATCTCCTTATCAAAAAGCTTCACCCATACATGCAGCCTGAGCACCACAGGAACTGTTGACCAATAGGCCTCTATATCGAGAAGGAAAACATTGAAATGTGCAGAGTATTATTGCATCTGGTTAATAAATATTTCATATCCTTTTGCTATCAATCTTTTGCCAGACAAATCGTTTTAATCTTTAGTCTGAATCAAGACCTGCATGTACTCCTACTAACAACCTCCACGGCATGACTTCTTCTAACTCCTCTATAAAATTCAGTCAGTGCCCTTTCCTTTGTTTCTGGTATCTCTGTCTCCGCCTGCTCCAACCCCTCCCCTGATGACCACAACAGGTCTACAAATTGATTTTCTATCTTCCACCTCCATCTCTCTTTCCTGTCATTGACCCATTCCCTCGCTCTGCATGTTGTCCACTTGCTCACTTGGTCCAGAGGCTTACTCAGCCTCACCCCCATTAATTACCCAGCTACCCAACATTACATCTTAAATGTAACCTTCCTACATTCTTGCACGCCTCCTGCCTGCCTCCAACGATTTCTCCATTATTCTGCTGCCACTGTTTCTTGGGTGGGGCTACATAATGGATGAGATTGACTTACTGTCCAATTAATGATTATCTGCACAGCTAGAGGAGGGGCGCTCATCAGGTTTCAAATAACTAATTGCTTTCCGAGAAGAAGTAAAGATTTTTCTGAAAATGACACGTGTACATTATAACTTGAGCTTGTGCCAGACAAAGTTATCTCCTTCGTATTGATAGAGCCAACAATGGTAATGTTTGTAGAGAGATTCATTAACATCACTTTCTCTTGCTTAAGTCTGGGTAATAACTGTATTATGGGAATGGGATGTAGTTGCTGTAACAGAAACAATGTACATAAATAATACTACAAACAAGACTGCAAACAGAAACTGTTAAGACTTCCCAACCCATTTCTTTAATATTCCATAGGCACAGCCCATATCTGAAAAGACAATCTCTTTGTAAAGGTGTGAAAAAGCTACTTGCTGGGTGCAGCATTTACAAGAGTTTGGTTAATCTGTTTTTATAATCCAGGAGTGGCAAGAAAATCACAAAATAATTATGCAAATCCACCTGATGTGGTTATGTTGGGTTTTTTTTCCCCCACTTATTCTTGAGACTATGTGTATAAATGTTTGTGTTCCTCACCTCCAGTCTGTCTGTCCTCATGAGTTTCTGTGCAGCAGCAGCAGCAGCAGCAGCAGCAGGTACGGGGACACTGGGGTTGCTGGTGACCAGTACGGGGGCACTGGGCAAGATGTCAGCGGGCATCAGGCCGGGCGACACAGGGCCAAGGTAGGGGTTAAACGCAGCAGCCGCTGCTGCAGCAGCATTGGCATTGGTTGCAAGGCTGGGTGTGACTGAAAACATGGGCTGTGGGCACAAGCAAAATAAGAGAGTTGGTCAAAATTGATCCACAATGATTTCTCACAGTCTATATATAAAAACGTTGAATATTTAATTACACCTTCCATCCATATGCCATCATTTCGTACTCTTACTCATATTACCCCTGGTAGATATACAGCATATGGCAGAGGATGGTGAAACAGAAGATCATCAATAGCAAAGCAAAAAATAGGAACTGTGATTGTGGATGTGAAAAGAAAGGAGATGGCAAAAACAGATAATTAATGAGCTTACATCTGAGGAAAAAGAATATGGCTCCTTTCATGGCTGCTCGTCTTTCATTTGTGTTAACACATAGAGCAAGCGTTAGTATGTGGTGTCACCTTCTCCCATTGATCAGATGGAATCACATGCTTCATACACCAGATATCACACAGTTAGCAGTAGTGATGAGGGACGTCAAGCTGTGTGAGCATGTGAGTGGGGAGAGAGGCTACACCGCAAGATAAAGTACTGCCTGTATGCGTTGTACTGGAGCTTGATAGAGAAAACAGGGAAGCTAAGGAGTAACCTAGCTGACATGGCCTATTGCAAGTTTTCCCCTTCCCGTTCCTGACCTCAGCCCCAGTCTAAGGGTTGTCTCTTGAGCCCCTGCCAACAGGAAACAGTGAGTAATAGGGGAGAGGTAGCCAGGGCTATACTGAAACTTTCTTCCTAAAACCTCCTCACTGTTCTGCGATGACTCAGAAAATCAGAAATAATTCTTCCAGTGCTGCCCTCTGGAATGTCTGAAGAGTTATTTGCTATCACAAGGTGCTCTGGAAAAGCAGATGTATCTCCCTCCAGGTGCTCAGATATCAGTTTGAGATATTTGCGGCTCGAGATCTGGATGGACTAGGCATGATGTCATTGAAAACATTTAGAGTCATGGGGTTTTAACTATGCAGTGATGTCATTGTGCAAAGAGTCTCAGACCTCACTAACAGGCCTTTTTTGGAACAACTCAAAGTTTCAGTATTAATGTGAAACTGCAGATTCTTATAGTTCACAAAACTGTTGATACTGACATAGTAGGAACACAAACATACATCACTGCACAGGGCACCTAATGTCAGCCATTTGTGGTGCAGCAGTATTGTGAGACTTGTGTAAGAAATTACTTATTAATATATTTTGAGCCTATACATAAGGTTTTTACTATTGGCAGTAAAATTTGTTATCTTTTTTTTTTTTTTTTGGATGGTACGAAAAACTTAAACTTAATTTTTGCCGAACAGTTTCTACTATGATTAAAATGAGTATTATGGTAAAATGTAGTGTAACAGCAGATAATGTGTGTCATTGCACAGCTTTATTTAAAGTTTGTTTTACCAATTAGCCAATAGACTGGTTAAAACAAGCCTAAATTCAGATTTGAAGGTTGTCAGATTTGTACATCAGACCCACAGACCTAGTCTGACCTTTGTTTGTTGTAGTCCAGCCACTTTGCCACACTAGCCATAACTTTAACTCCTAAACACTTAAACAGAGAGATGCGGCCAATTACAGCACACCACTGGAATGCCATTGCATTGTGGCTTTCATGCTTTGATTTCTCTTATTTTCAAAAAGTATCTGTACTAAACAGGTCAACCAAATTTCCTACAGTGAGTGAGTGCGTGAGTGAATACAGTACTGCAATGTGGAATAACTCTCTAATAAAAAGTATCATGAACACTATCATTCACAACCAGATGTAATAGACCCTAATTAGTTCACTGTGTGTACGGTGCATGCATGCAATGAATGCATACATGAAATTAAAGTAGTTTACCTACATGGAGGAACGATGGACAGCAGCAGATAAAAAAGTGGGAGATAAAACGTGGTAGAGATACTGAGGATGGGAGAAGGAGACTGAGCTACAGACACAAGGGAGGGATGAAGGAACAAAGTCAGATTCCTAGAAAGGGAAGTACCTGGTCTTACTCTTTGATCCCTATACACATAACACACTCTGTTTTCCTGACTTTTCTTTGTAGTGCAGGTCTGAAGCCATCTCTCCTCACTACTGTCATCCTATCTCGTTCACTTTTCCTACCTGTCTTTACCCTGCCCATTTATCTATTTCTGCTGCGTTTGGTTCTCCCTTTCTTCTTCTGCTGTGTCCTTCTTTGTCAGCCTGTCTTCCTGCTCCTTCTCTTTTCTTACTCTCTCTCTCCCCATGACATAAACAGAAAAGGAAGGCTTTGCAGTTCCAGGGAGATCTATGCTTCTTTAAACCCTGTCCCTCCCACTGGGCCTCTCAACTCAGCCCCTCTTTTCTAGATAAGGTTGATAAGCCATCAGCTAAGTGTGCACGTACATGTGTGCGTCCAAGCATACGGCGTCTTTTGAACTCCTTTGAATAGTGTTAGACAAATTCACTCCACTACTCTCACTTAAACATAAAGGGAGAGTGGAGAAGACAGAGAAATTACTTCAAGCCTGACTGGCAGTTCTCATCGACTCTGTAAGGTCTCTGGACTGGTCATGGAAAGATTCATTTGAACTGGCCGAATGGGGCTCTGGCTATCACCTTGAACATCCTTGGAGCATGCTGCGCATATATAGAGCAATGTCTTATTCGGTTTGCTGTGTGTGTATGTTATATGCACAGCTACGTAGATTTATGGGCATGTTACTTATCATTGTGTAAAGTAACTCCCTTTATTGGCTTATACCTATCCATCCATCCATCTATCCATCCATCCATTTTCTTAAATCCGTATTCAATTTAGGGTCGCAGGGGTGGCTGGAACCTATCCCAGCTGCCTATTTAATCCATGCTGATTTGATAAACATAAATGACCATTTGACAAAATAAAAATCCACTTACTAGATTTCTAGAGCAGTTATTAGTCTTTTAGTTTTCTAGATTGTGCAACGCACAAATTCCACCTGCTGAGAAGGAAAGGTAAGACTAAACTTTCACAATTATTATTTTATCAAATGAACTAATTCTGTTAATTCTCATTACACTAACCTGTTATTTTCAAACTCAATCACAGGACTTTTTTTTTTCATCTTGGCAAAAGTTCATTTGAAGTATACCAAACAGGCAAACAATCATACCCATTGGAAGTCCTGTGATCGGCTGAGTGCTCGTCATATGATTGCCCTCATGATTGGCTAATATTGGATAAATGCTACAAATAATATTTTGTTGATTAAAATCTGACAAAAAAACCCTTTCCTACTAACCCTTCCATACTGTTCATATTTCATGCCTTCACAGTATGGTCCTATTTAGAATGTATAAATAGCCAATCTGACATTAATAACTGACTGATTAATCCTTAATTAATGTTTCAGGGAGTAGGGAGAGTGTATTTTTTTAGGTTTTACAACACTCGCTTTTGAAGAAAAACATCTACTATCACACAGTATCATGTCCTGTTTTACCTAAGACATGAAAACATAACAGCCGTAATGCTTTAAATATATTTTATTGAAAGTGAAAATGGCACGACCATTCTGGAACTGTTGGGATTTATTATATAACCATGGATAATCATTACACTGTCCTCACTGCTATATCATAAAAAATCCTCATAACTACCATCTATAATTTTCTATATTAATTCAACATTAATTAACGCTTAGAACACAAAAGAAAACAAAAAAATTGCTTATTGAAAACTAGTCACTGCGTTTAAAGCAGTGGCAGGAAACCTTGTGTGTGTGTGTGTGTGGGGGGGGGGGACTTCCACATGTGTGTTACACGCTCACTGAAATGGCAGCTCAGGTGCCTTTATAATCTTATTATCCCCTCAACCCCTCTTTTGATCTCTGTTTTAATCTAGCAGTTTGGTTAGTTTAATCTCAGTTATTTTAGAATAAATGGATTCTAATTTGATTAATTTTGGATTATTTAGTCAAATTGCAGGTGCTTGTGCTTGCTCTCGTGTCTGGGTCAAGGCACCCTCTGACCTCCGCATGGCCTCTGTTCCATTTTTGCCCCATATATGATCACTCTTACAGCTACTTCACATAGAAAGCGGTATGTACTCCGCTGACTGCTAAATTGAGCTGATGGCCTAAAATTTGTGTTGGGCTGGCCGCTGTACTCTATCTGTACTGTGTAATTTTTTGCGCCCGTTCCCTGTCATTCTTTGTTTCTGTTGATCATGTGAATGTACATCACAGCATGCCACAGTCGTGGCATGCAAGAGTGCTCCCCTGATGGCGTATTTGCACTGCACTTTGCTCGATGCAGCGTCAAACAATTCATGAGCGGTGCAAACCATAGGAAATAATAGGTTTCGGAGCGTAATGGTGCCGCTGTCACATTGTATGTGAAGGGTCCTTTATGCTGTTTTACTATTTCAGTGTTTAAGATTCCCCCGTGATCCTTGGAATACCAGGTGCATGTCTCTGTGGAAACTTGGGCAAATGTGGTGGGAACACGGACAGCTCTTGTGACAGTGACAAGAGCCCTCTTGAACGCTGTCACCACTGTCCCATAAAAAATACACACGGACATGGCATGTACAGTTTCACAGTTTCAAGATTCACTAAAACCACCATTTTGACCCACACTGGTGGTTCTAAAATCCATCTAAATGGATACGAGTCAACTTTGACCCGGAACAACCACAATGTACAAAAATATTTAGCACTGGCAGAACAGTATAAAATTTTTAAATTACTTTCATTTTTGTGTATTTTGGGTCACTTTAGGTAAAGTAATCAAATTTCAGGCTAAAACAATGGCATTTAGGGTATTTTTACTGCTGTCAAAGCGGGTCAAATTAAACAAGAACAATATGTAATGGTCATTTTTTTTCATATTCAGTGAAATAAAAATCCTGCCAAATACACAAATAAAGCAGATTACAGGCAATCTTAAACCAGAGAATAAATGACATAACACATTTCTAAGGTTCTCAGACTCAGGGGTTGGGGCTGGGGGGCAGTTGCTTACAGAACTGCCTTAATTTGTGTGGCATAGATTCAATAAGGTGCTGGAAACATTCATCAGAGCTTGCTCTGAAAGGAGCTCTGTTGGATTGAGATCTGGTGACTATGGAGACCATTTGAGTACAGTCATTGTCATGTTCAAGAAACCAATTTGAGATGATTTGAGCTTTGTGACATGGCACAAAGCTGCTAGAAGTGGGCATCAGAAGATGGGTACACTGTGGTCATAAAGGGATGGACATGGTCAGCAGCAATACTCAGGTAGACTGTGGCATTTAAATGATGCTTAATTGGTAAGAAGGGGCCCAAAGTGTGCCAAGAAAATATCCCCCATTTCATTAAACCACCAACAGCAGCCTGAACCGTTGATACAAGGCAGAATGGATCCATACTTTCATCTTGTTTATGCCAAATTCTGACCCTACCATCTGAATGTTGCAGCAGAAGTTAGGACTCATTTGACCAGGCAATGTTTTTTCAGTCTTCTGTTGTCCAATTTTGGTGAACCTGTGCAAATAGTAGCCTCAGTTTTCCTGTTCTTAGCTGTAGCCCATCTGCTTCAAGGTTTGATGTATTGTGCATTCAGAGATGCTCTTCTGCATACCTTGGTTGTAACGAGTGGTTATTTCAGTTACTGTTACCGTCCTATCAGCTCGAAACAGTCTGGCCATTCTCCTCTGACCTCTGACATCAACGAGGTATTTTCACCCAGAGAACTGCCGCTCACTGGAGATTTTCTCTTTTTCAGACCATTCTCTGTAAACCCTAGAAATGGTTGTGCAGGAAATTCCCAGTACATCATCAGTTTCTGAAATATTTAGATCAGGCTGTCTAGCACCAACCATCATGCCACCTTCAAAGTCACTTGAATCACCTTTGTTCCCCATTCTGAGGTCAGTTTAAGCTTTAGCAGGTCCGTATGACCATGTCTACATGCCTAAATGTATTGAGTTGCTGCCATGTGATTGGCTGATTATATATTTGTGTTAACAAGGAGTTGAATTGGTGTACCTAATGAAGTGTTTAGTGAGTGCGTTTGTGTATGCATATATGTGCCTACTCACCACTGGTTGTAGCTGTGTGCCGGGCATCATGGCATTGGCGAGCTGCATCTGCTGGGCCAGCATGGCCATGTTTTTCTGCTGGATGAGGTTGTTTCTTCCATTGATCTCCAGCTGGGTCTTTAGGTGAGGAGGAGGGTGCAGGTACTTACAGTTCTCCCTGGAACAGCGGCCCTAATGGGATGACAGAGGAAGAGAAAGGAGGAGACAAGGAGGGCAAAAGCAACGGGAGAGGGGTGGGGAGAAAAGAGACATGGGAAGTGGTGGATTAGAATACTATTCACTTTAACGGCAGCCTAATGTATAGACGTAATGAGCCTTGAATTAAGTTGCTGCCCTCCCATTTAACAGGTGCTGACCTCACATCCTTGACATCTGGGCCTGCCACTCAGTTAGTCATAAAGAAGACCAATCAGTTCTGCAGAGGATGTATGCTTGCTACCTTCTCTATTTTCTCAAGGTCCCATTGGGAGACAAATTAGCTCCAAGAGCAGAGATAAAGAGGATTAACTGTCTATCTGCTCTTTCTAAGAGATTGTTTTACACAGAGCAAACATTGGACAAAGACAATGTTTCAGTGTCCCTGTGATTAAAGTAACACTTTTCATTTTGCATTAATCTGGAAATTATTTTTTTGGTTTAATTTCTTTATAATTTGATCAAATCACAAATTTTATGATCATAGTTTTTGAAATGCTAAAGTAACATCTTTAAATTAAATCTAATTTTTTCTCAAGTAAAAATAACTGCTTTGAATTGCTGCTTCGTTGTCGCTCTAACCCCAAAGAAAATTTGTTTTGGGAATCTAAATAAGCAGAGCTCCTACATCCTACCACCTTAGAAGCACTCCAACCTGATGCTGGATGTTTTACAAAACCCCGTGAATCACCATTGATCTCCAGTCAATTCAAACAAATGAGCTATGTGTCGATATCTGACATAATTTCAGAAAAGATGAGGCTGGAGTATTGATGCAGGATCGATACATGATTGGAGACTTCTGTGACAGTAAACATAAACACATCATGGTAATCTAATGCTGTATTATGCTTGCATCTATAGAGTGTGGTTTGTGTCTGTGCGTACTCACTGCTGTGCGTGCTTATATTCATCCTGCAGTCAGCAGCCCAAAGGGAGGAGAGAATGTAATTTATACTCTCATAATGCCTGCTCCACTGAACACTCCCCTGGCTAGGTGTAATATCTTAGATATCTCCACCTCTTTTTTACTCCCCCTTTCTCCCTCATTCCCTTCCTTTCACATCAATCCCCATACATCCTGAGCCCCATGCTGATATTTGCTCTCCTCATCATGAATACAGAGCAGTGCAAGTGCAGAGGTACTGCTGTGATCTGTGTATATATGCATGTATGTGTGCAGCATTTGTACTACTCCCTGCCGCTGTCAGCTTCTCTCTCTCTCTCTTCTCAACCTACCTCATCAAAATGCACCCTCAATCCATCTCTTCCCATTACTGCTTTATGCAAATCTATTTCCAGGGGGATTGGAAAACCAGCCCTGCGACAACTCCACAGTACCCCCTCCCATGGGGAATTAAAGGTTGACTGTCATGCTACTGCTTATCTCAGTGAGATTACCTGCTGCTCAATGTGGCCTACTATGACACCTGCTTTCACAACCTAACACATTCACTTTCCCACTCTGGCTTTATGCTTAACACCTCTCTTCTTTCTCCTCCTTTCACTTCCTTGTCTTGCTTTGTCTCTCCCTCTCTCCCATTTATTCTGCCTAGCTACAGCAGGGAAGGTAGTTTGCATTGGAGAGCAGCAGAATGTCAAGAGCTCTTCCAGCATTTTGATTGGCTAAGAGCTGTGAGGAATAGTATTCCCAGTCTGATCACTGGCCCAGAGGCACACAATGCTCCAAGCATGGTTCATTCCTGTATGGCTGCAACTATTGATCAG
This sequence comes from Paratilapia polleni, assembly GCA_015106735.1. NCBI lineage: Eukaryota > Metazoa > Chordata > Actinopteri > Cichliformes > Cichlidae > Paratilapia > Paratilapia polleni. The sequence goes on from VUQI01061586.1 coordinate 28,301, forward strand.
TGTTAATTGGTTAATGTCCTCTGATTTTCAGGGTACATTCCCTCTGGATGTCTAGACTCAAGCATGTCAAATCCATGTGTGTGTGTGTGTGTGTGTGTGTGTGTGTGTGTGTGTGTGTGTGTGTGCGTGATCAGCTGTGACAATGTGGCGCCCACAATTACATAAATTGCAGCTCTATTTGAGGGCTGTAATTTATGTAAGCTCTATTTCAGCGGGGTTCTCTGCATCAGTTTTCAGTGGTCAAAGCTCAAAAGGTTTTAAACACTTTAACATTTTAACAAGCCATTTTGGGAATAGGCTGCAAAATAATATTTGGAGGAAAAAGTTATTTCCAAAAAAAAAAGAAAAAGAAAAAACGCTAACATTCTAAGAATAAAATCTAAAATGTATGAGAAATATTTTAATGTTTAAAAAAACAGCCGTGGCATTACAAGATTTTTGTAAAGAGTTGGAGGCAGTCTGTCATCTTCTCTATGACAAGCAAGAATGTAGATGACCTCATGTCACCATTTAATCTAAATACTTCTCATAAAACAACTACTTGACACTCTATTGTTTTTAACTGACACCATAATCATTCATTGCAGTCATGTAGCGGTACTTTCAAAACAACATGGCCAAAGTTATTTCTTAGGTTCCACATTATGTTTTTGAAAAAGGTGTTTTCTTCTTCGAAGACAAACTTAATGTGAACAAATTGTGTGGATTGGGATAAAGACAGAATCTGAATTATTGTTTACTGGCCACATTCAGAAAGGTCAGCACCCTGATATATTCATACCCCTCTATTTTCACCAGCAGTGTTGCTGTTCTCTGAACAATGCCATCATGCATGAACCTGAGGTCCTTGCCAATCACTGTCTGTGATGTTAATGTTCTGGCTTGTCTCCTGTTCTTTTTCACAGCTATTTTCTCCAATGTCTAAACAGTGTCAGTACAGGTTAATGGTGAGCCTGTCTGATCCAAAGCAGTGCTCCCTCTGGATACAGTGTGCGACTACCAGACTCTCCTTAAGTTGACTGCGTTCTGCCTTCACCTGTCTGCTTGTCCTCCGTCGAGACGTTAATATGCTAACAGACAACCTGCATCTATCTCTCAAGTACCCTCTCTATTGCTCTGTCTTCGTCTCCTCTCTGTCTTTTTCAGCCTCTCCAGGTCCAGTTCCCTGCAACCCCTTGTCCCAAGCTAATTATTCTTTCTTCTTAAAGCTACAAAACAACTTGTAAGGCCGGGTTCACTCTTCACATAATGGAAATATCTTCATCAAATATAGATTCTGACACTTGAACTATTTAACTTTTGCCAGATTTTGTTGGTGGCAAAACAGAGTTTAATGGCGAGCACTTTAAAGAAAGTAAACCAGTTGTCACAGTCACTTTTTATGTGTATGGGGAACAGAGCATTGTGCACTTAAAAATCACCTTAGCCTCATTAAACCAGATATCTTTCAACCATATTTCAGCTTCTGGAAACACAGTCACATGCCCTGCACATGCACACATACGCACATTCACAATATTTATTTTATTTTTTAATACACCAGAAAGTGTAGACACATTCCTACATATTTAAATGTACTTACAATTTAGCAAAGTCAAGCCCTAATCTTGACTTGCTTAAATTACCACTACAGCATATACACTGCATTTTTAAGTATCACCTATCTGGCTGGTTATTACTTCGGTAATCTCTATAACAACTGCTCATGGACATGCAGAATCTATAGGCAAGGGACAAGATTTTTGGAACATAAAGCTTTTTGGTTTCCATTTGTAAATTGAGTTCTACTGACCAATCACATTCTCTGTGTAGAGAGCAAAAGCGGGATTGCTTTTGCTAAAACACAATCTCAAAACAATCATCCATAGTATGATAACAATTTAGGTTTTTAATCTTTTTTTTTATTTTTATTTTTTTATTTAAGTTTAATCTGCATTCGTCAACAATTATCAGGAAGTCTTAGCTCAAAAGTCATGTGAACAGGAAGTCTTGGCCCAGATGTGTGATAGCTACACTGAGAGTTCCTGGAGCCACCAGAGGCTAAGTCAGCAGACAAACTGACTGATTTCCAGATTGTGACTTTGGCAACAACATGATTTTAACTTTAGTCCACAAAAAACAACAGTGAGTCAGGACAGTGGTTTTTTTTTTTTTTTTTAGTCCTTCAATATTAACCATGGAAACACCATGGTTTTAAAGCTGCTCTAGTCAACATTTTTACATCAACAATGACTAACACGACTTTGCGCAAATCCAGGAGCGACCTTAGTGACAAATGCAGAGTCCTAGCCACAGTTTGCCATGTTCTCCAATTTGACACAGAATTTAGTTTCTTTCAGCTTATTTGTTTCTCTTTACAGCTTTACTGCCATGGTTCTGTCTCACTGTTCTCATCAACCTTGTTTCCAGCAACAGCAAGCAACTTTTTTTTCATTTTTCTCACTGTATTGTCAAACAGAAACACAAATATAAATATTGATTCTGCAACTGTTTCTGTAGCCTCCAAATGGTCAAAAAATGAATTACTGCAGGTATAAGGTGTCAGCTGTATACTCAGCTATAAAGCTATAAAGTTCTACATATTCTGCATGTTGTTATAGCGCTCCAAAGGCACAACAATGTGTGGTAAAATGCATGCACGTACACTAAATAAGGACTTAGAAGACACAACCATGACTTAGGAACAGAGATTATTATATTATATTATATATGTCATCATACAGTAATCAGCAGGCACATGTACAGATAGACCCCAAGTGGTGCTTTTGCAAGACTTCTTTTTTTTAATTTCTATTTTCTATTTTTATATTTTAATTTTAAATTTGGCTCATGGCATTAATTCCTAATTAAAAACATGTAATGCCCAACAACTGTATTTTTATAATTATGCACGTGCCCCGGCCCCTCCTTCATCTTTCCTTGTTGTCACTGCCAGCTATGCATGCCATTGGAGTGCCCTAAGGAGCAGCATCATGTCTCTGACCTGCTTTTATTGGTGACAGCCAGGTAACGATAATGTTTGCCCTAGCCTTTGTCACTGTTATGAAATTAAAATACTATTACATCATGTCAATACAGCCAGCTAAACATAAGCAACAACAGCCCACCATTAGCTTATAAAAAGCAAGCTAGTCTGATTTAAAATGTACAAGTAAACTCCGTTAGGCCCTTCGTCTGACAATATAAAGAATTAGGGGATCATTAGTCTGTGCAAATATTCGGATTTCAGAAACGTTAGTCCTTGACCTATCTGTCTGGAGTCATACATGTCAACTTGTATGGATTTTTCATAATTTTCATTGTTTACAGGCATAGTCAAAAACCTTTCGGATTATTATGAACTCATGAGCGCACATTGTATCAGATGAAAACAAAGTACACACATCCGGTCGCAGTGCGTGTGCAAGTGAACCAGGTATCTGGCGCTGTGGGCGCTCCACGAAGAAGAGCTTTCTCTCTGAGCGGACTGTTCAGTGGCACAAGCCAGATGAAAGAATGCGCTAAAGTTTGTGCACGAGCCTATGAGACATGAGTAGCAGCATGTTGTGTATGTGTGAGTCTGACCTGCTGCAGAAGAAAAAACAACAGATTGGACCAGTTTGGATAATTTGTGCATCACCTGACCGAAATAATACCGGCATTCACAGAGATAGCGCAAGTGCAAAAATGCACTATATATATAGTGCAAAATGCACTATATATATATATATATATATATATATATATATTCTCTGTCTTTGAGGCATACACTAAGTAGTCAGGATATATCACTTAATACAAAGGAACAAGAAAAAAACATTTTTTTGTAACATAGGATTATTAATCTGTCAGTTTTTGATCAGACAGACATCTGCATGACTGTATGGGTGTTAAAATCAATACGTATGTAAGTAAGTAAAAGGTGTGCTACTGTGAGCAACAGTTGTTTTATAAATACTTATGTAACCCTTTTTTTGGCTTGAGCACCTGTCCCCGAGAATGTCTGTGCACAGCTACGTTAATCAGAGATACACAGGTGAGCAGATATCGTAAGGTTTTAGTTTTATTCTGAAATTATTAATTCAGAATCTCAAGGAGAATCTTGCTTGCGACTTGTGGAGTACACAGTTTTTTTTCATCCACTTTCCTACAGTACATTTATAAGAAAGAATAAAGGAATTTCATTTCAGTATTTATTTAAACTGCTGTAGTAGTAGTAATACTAGTTGTACTTATAGTAGTATTCTGTAGCATTAGTTACCACCAATATATCTTTTGGAACTGCTGCTCTGCCACAACTTTCTTTATTTTTATCTGTTTGATAGAAATCATTGAAATTTTGGGTAATGATTAAAGGACAGTGAAATGAACTGTTCCCAGTAATTATCATCACTTGGGACTTTATACACATGAAGTCACATGTGGGGGTCAAGGGTCAAGACCATAGACAGTATAAAACATGGATACAGCTTCCTGGTTGGAAAAACGAAGCCAATGGGGAAGTGCCTAAAAACCTGCATTCTATCTGAAGGCCACCAGTTGGCGATAGCTGTGGTTGCAAAAAGACTTCTGGTCCTATAGAAGTCTATGGGAAAAAAGGCTTTCTTTCTTGACCTCTGCAAACACTTTGGTCTTAGTCACTCTTTCTCTGTCATACTGAATAAAAACTTTATCTATTTTGTAAATCTTGGTTACACCAAGGCTAACGACTTGTCAATCACAAGTCCTTAGCCAATGAGCAAGCGGTTTCACAGTCAGACCCGCCTCTCTTTGTCACATCCGGTTTCTTGTAACCAAAATGGTGACACCGGAAATGCTCAACTCCAGGCTTCAAAATGGGACTTCAGAAACCAATGGGTGATGTCACAGTAGCTACATCCATCGTTTATACTGTCTATGGTCAAGACACGACTCACGTGAGTATTTTGTGGGACTATATCATCAGAACCTCACACTGTCAGCCTTACTTATTGCCTGTGGTGCTTTGACAGCTCTCTGAAAGATGTGTCTGTGGAGTCCCAGTGAATAAAACCCGTGGCAGAATTCGTCTCAGAGACTGGCAACAGAGGTAAACACAAGAACAGAAGATGTAGAAGGCAGACAGTCAGAAAGAGCTACAAAAAAAAAAAAAAGCAAGAGGGAGTGAGACAGACAGAGACACAGATGCAGAGTGTGCTTTTCTTATTAATATTAATCAGAGCGGTCTGTGCATGTGATTTCGGCTGTGCCTTTTTTGGCATGAATCTACAGTATATCCTCCAAAGGTTTGAATGGCACACTACTTTCCACAAAGCCCTTCTGCATGTTCACTCCTGTAATCACCCATTGATTCTGAATGATCTTTTAATCTACCCATCCAGAATGACTCATTCCAACTTAAACACATATAATCCAACAGCCTCTGATCTTTTCCACATTCTCACTCTGTCTCTGCTCTCGCTGTGTCTGAGCTCCCCTCAAACCATGGCTTCTGCTGCACAGAGAACACCGTGACCAGTGTGACAACTGTAGAGCTCAAGTCTGGACAGCCACCGTTCCAAGTCCCTCTGCATTATTAATTCTCTCCCAGTGGAACTGCCTCTCCCTCCTGCTCCCAAAGACAAGCATCAATCAAGAAAGTGCTGTCTGGTTGAGGGCCGTGATGAGAATACGCAAGCTCATACGCACACACAGACACACACTCAGGGGCATGTGCTTTCCTGACCAAAGGTTCCTGTTGGCAAGCATACGTCAGACAAAATATGACATCAGATACGGTACAAAGAACAGCCTGTCTGAGGACTCAGAGTGCTGCCAGACTAGCCAATAACACACAGAAGCGCGCACACACACACACACACACACACACACACAAAAAAACACTCTAATACAGAATTTTTATTAAGCAATGCACTCCAGCTGCAAACCACTGGCAATTCAGACAGCATGTTAGGAAGTAAACCTGATGTCAGGCATGTTTTTCAGAGACAAAAACATCCTGTGTTCATTGTCTTCCCTTTTTCCATCTCTCCCTGTGTCATAGCTAATGCTAGATGGCTATATAAGTCTCATTATCTCTTTCCAATCATTTATTAAATCTGGAACACCCCAGGTGCATTAGTATATTAGCCTGGATCAGTTAATGACCTTAAAATCTCATTTAACTGGGCAGAGGGATAAGCCTTTGAGACAACGACAAAGATAGATATAGATATGTGGACAGAAGAATCACAGACAATGATAGACGAGGTGACACAACACACCTAGCAGAAACTATAAATGGAATGAAATGGCCGATGAGTTCACAGAAGAATACTACTCCATAAAGTAAAGCTCCCGCACGTCACGAGTGACGCAGAGTCCGAGGAAAGCTTTTAGCTGTGGTGCTCAATTAGCCAAAACACCAATTACATCGCCCAATAGCACACAGAGCGTTAGCGCATGTTTTGGGTGGATGCTGGTACAAAATCATTAGCACAGGAAGCTAATGATGGGGCAAAATCATTAGCCCTCATGGCTAATGACAGCACTCTGCCACCGTTGAGCTGAACTGTTCTGAGTTTGTGATCCATTACTATACATGGCTGAAATGTCTAGGTCAAGCAGTTCGTGTTAAAGGAGCGTTTAACGGCTTGATTCACGTTTATTACTGGGTGCATTTTTTGGCTTTTGTCAGTATTATGCTCGGAATTGTTGCCAGTTGAAAAAAAAAATGAATAGCTCCAGAAGCAGTCGTTTGAATCTGCTTTGATGTGTCATGGTTAATTTCATGGTAAAATAAAGAAAGGACTGCAGCTAACAAATCTCACTGCTTAATTTGTTTGTATTGAATAACTTGCTAAATCACATCAATCAAAATGCCAGAAAATAGTGAAAAAACCCCAGGATTAGGATTTTGTAGGATTTTTTTGTTAGGCTTGTCTGGCTACAGTCTTTACAAAAACATTAGAGTTCCCACCAAAGCCAGATTTTGAAATTCTTTCCATTCTGCTGTCAGGACATGAATGAAAGTATCCAAACAGAATATCAAGAAAAAAATAATCATGTGACCTGGACAGAGATATTTGAGGAATTACAGTGACATTGATTTATTAATGTTACAACAAAAGTACATGCTAATTTCAAAGTGGGCCACCTGACACCTAAAGGAGTGCATTGGAATAGGGACACAGAGTGTATACCATGTAAACATTAGACTCTCTTGGGGTTGGACAAATCAGGATCAGGCATACCTACAGTATTACGCACGAGTCTTGAGTCACCCCTCATTTCTTTCTGTTTTGCTACGAAAATGGGAAATGGGTGCAGCAGTTTATTAAAACATGTACAAACATAAATGCAAATACATTATATAAGGCAAAAACAGAGTTTGTACAATTCTAACGAGCTTGAAAGTCAATATTTGGTATGACCACCTTTATTCTTCAACACAGCCTGAACTCTCTTAGGAAGCTTTCTTGTAATTTCTTTAAGTAGTCTTCAGGAATAGTTCCCCAGGCTTCTTGAAGGACATTCAAAGCTCTTCTTTGGACGTTAGCTGCCATTTGCTCCGTTCTCTGTCAAGATGATCCCACATTGCTTCAATAATGTTGAGGTCTGGGCTCTGGGGAGGCCAATACATGACTGATAGTGTTCCATTGTGTGTTTTTCTATTCAGGTATACTTTTACTGCATTGGCAGTGTGCTTGGGGTCATTGCTGAAAAAAGAAGCTGCTGCCAATCAGATTCTTTCCAGATGGTATTACATAGCGGATCAAAATCTAACTGTACTTTCCTGCATTCACAATTCCAACAATTTTGACAAGATCCCCAACTCCACTGGCTGAAATGCAGCCCCAAACAATGACAGCGCCTCCACTGTTTTACAGATGGTTGTAGACACTCACTGTTGTACCTCTCGCCTAACCTCCTCCGTACATACTGACAATGATTTGAACCAAAAATTTCAAATTTGCATTCATCACTCTGTTGCCACTGATTTTCAGTCCTGTTCTTGCGTAATTTGGCATACCTCAGCCTTTTCTCCCCATTTCCCTTCCTTAAGAATGGCTTCTTGACAGCCACTCTTCCACTGAGACCATTTCTGATGACGCTTTGGTGAACAGTAGATAGATCAGCTGAAGGGCCAGATGCATCTCTCATGTCCTGTGTCAGGGCTTTGCTGCTTTTTTCCCTATTTCTTAAGGACATGACTTTCAAACACTGCTCATTTGCTGCAGATAGTTTTTTAGGCCTGCTACTTCTTCTTTTGTCTTCCATTTTCCAGTTTCCTCAAATTTTTCAAGGATACACTGCACACCATACCAAGATATGCAACGTTTTCAGCTAATAGCACTATTTTTTGCCTGTCAGCCTGTGTTTTCTTTGACATTTTTCATAGATTCAACTAAAGAAATGGAAACAAATGATTTGCTTTTGTGACAGGCTGCTAGTAACAAAGTGCCTAAAGATACAATTTAAAATAGGTTCTTTGCTAAGTTGTCTGTTATGTGTAGACAGAACACTGGTTCATCCCTTGAGTTAGGTACCTTTTTATGCTTGAAAAACACAAAAAACAAAACAAAACAAACAAAAAAAAAACCGCTCTTCTGAAAATGGTCAGGTACAAGGACTGGACTGAAAATGAGTGAAAAAGCAGCCAATGTCCAAAGAAAAACTTTGAAAGACCTTCAGAAAGCCTGGAAAACTATTGCTCAAGACCACTTTAAAAATGACAAGAATGTCTGGCTTCTTGGAAGCTAAATATTTTTTTTTAAAAAAGAGGGGTGGCTCAAGAATTTTGCACAGTACTGTATCTGTTGCTGACCACTCTGAAAGTGAACACCCACATGGTCAAAAAAGTCAGCATTAGCATTTCAGAAAAAAAGATGGTAGTGAATAAAGAGATTAAATGTAATGTCAAAGTGACCAAGTCAGCAGCAGAGCCTCCTTTTCATCTTTGCTCACTATGCTCCTTTCACTGACCGAGCTGCAGTCATATAGCCAAAACCTCTACATCTTTTTTCACTTGCTTGTAGAATCTGCTTTAAAAGGGGAGGAAGAGAAAGTTCAAATAAAAAAGTCTCTGTGGTCTCTGACCCTCTCTGGAGGCTGTGATATAGGTGGGAAGTGTTGTCCTGGCTCCAGTGGGAACATCATTGTAGAGTTGGGCAAGGCAAAGTCTCTAATTAGCTTTGTTCTCATTTCGTCTACAACGCTATCTCCCCTCAGACAGACAAATACACACATTTACAAGCACACATGCACATATATAGATAGTGATGTAGAGAGAAAAGAGAGAGGCCGCCCCACAGCCCCTGAGATCTGGCCCTTCTTCTCTATTTCTCTTTCAATTAACCCTCTTCCTCCATCCTCTATCTGTTCATCTTTTTCTCTCTGCCCTTATCTCTCCTTCACTCTGCCTGAGCGTTCTCTATTCACAATCTCTAAAGTTTAGTCTAATTCAGTTTTATCTCCCATTCACTTTGGCAAGAAGGCAGGCAGAGAGCAGACCCATTAAAATAGCCTTAATGGAAGACTGTTGAACAGGCACACAGGATTCAACAGCTTTTAGACCTAATTATTTTCTGCCCATCTTTGTAACACTCATTCTGCAGATATATGGGCGTCACTGGCTGCTGGGGACAGACCTCTTTCTTCTTCTTTTTTTTTTTTTTTAATCTAAACCTTCCCACTTTTTTTCATATCTTGTGCTCCACCTATTTTCACTCTCTGTTTGAATTGCTTTACACTTAGTGTCATTAAGTGTTTATTAGGAGGTGAGCTAAAGAGTTTCATTTAATTGTTTGCTTATGCCTCTATTTCAAGACGGAAGAAAGTTAGAGTGAGTGGGAGTGGGGGGTGGGGGTGGGGAGCTGTCCTTGTAAATGAACAAAAGATGCTTGCTGACAAAGACTGGCAGCTGCCTTTGGTTTGTGCTGTGATCTTTAGCAGCTACATAAAGTGGCTCCAAAGTGAAAACAAAAGATGCTGCTGGCAACAGGCAGAGTTCTGCTCTCAGCCAGTGAAAACTGCATTTGACCGAGTCGCTTGAGTGTAAGAAAAACTGTTTGATGCCTTCTCTGTATAATGATCTGTAGAAGAGACTTAATATCAAATGACTTTTTATGATGCAGATGCAGGAAAGTCAGAGGGCTGGAATGTTTTATTCATTTCTTCTGATGAGTCATGAGGTGCATGGCAGATAATCACAAGACCACACCCTAAAGCTTTCAAGAAATTGAATGTGAAAAACTAAGAGAAAGTTGTCAAATGCAAGCAGAGACATCTCTTCTTACATCCGTGTATAGTACATCTTCATTCTCTCTCACACACACACACACACACATTCTCCTTCAACAAAGGGTGTCACTGTACTGGCATCAGCAGCTAGTGTCATTGCCTTGAGGTTAAAGCAGATAAGAGAGGATTAGCATTCATTACTCCATAGAGTGATGATATACCCACAGCAAGCGCACACAAAATGATGCACAGCCATTCTCAAAGCACACACACTCAAGGAGCATAGCCAAATGCTGTTCTCCATAGCTGCTGTACAGCTACTGTTCTAAAAGATTACATTAATAATAGAAGGGAAATACAAAGGGAAAAAACAGTAATACAGCATGTAATCCTTTGTATCATCAACAACTGCAGGGCTGGAAATCCTTAAACTGAAGTCTTCGGGATCCATGATGAGTTTCGGCATTGTTGGGAGAAAAAAAAAGAAAATAAGGATGACAATAAAAAGGAAAGTGACTAAACTGATTTAAGTATTCAGAGTAAGATCCTTCAATTTTCATGATGGTTTCATGATGATGAAGTTAGCCATTTCCCATACCCACTACCCAAGAACACTCAGAATAAAAGTAAGATTTGTTTTAAAAACTGATAGGTTTTTTCCCCTAAGAGTCGTGTCTTCTCCATTGTAAAGGACCATTCAGCATAGAGTGTCCTTTTCCCATAAAGACGCACAAGGGAGCAAAAGTAAAAGATGGACAGAAAAAAATAGAAACAAAGACGGAGACAGAGTCACGGGTTAAGGATATATTCTGTTAGGGTGATATATCATGTAGAAAAGCTTGTCTTAATTCCCTCCCACACACACTGTGTGTGACAGAGCAGAGGGCCAACCCCCCCCCCCGTAGCGCCTTCCGGCTGCACACTCATCCACATCGATCCACATTGATCAAAGTCGGCTTGTACCACTTCAGCAAAGAGCAGGGAAACAGTGGACAGTGCAATCACCTTCTCTAAGCCTCTCTCACAATGGACTCATCTGTTGTCAAAGCTGCCACCGCCACGTATTGTATCCTGCTGTTGTCTATCAAAGAAGCCACTTAGAAAGACAAGAACAGTTAAAAATATGAACAAATGTGGGCTAAAACTGAACTGAATTTACAGAGAAGCTTACGTGAAAAAGCCTACTTGAAAAAAATAAGGATCTGACTGTACTCTAGATGTCATTTAGATCAAATATTTGCGAGTACATGTAGTCTAGTCTAGGCTTAAAATACCAGCAGGGAAGCTGCAGTGATAGACACTGCAGTGACAGACAGCAAGCTGTCGGCAGACCCAACACAACACAGCTGCTGTAGCCCTTCTGATGGCTGAGCCTGATACCGCTGTAATCCAGTTAAAGCCTTTTGAAGAATCACAATGTCTAACAGCAAGCCCTGCAACATGCACTATAACAATAAAGGGATATTACAGACATTCTTCAATATTGCACATGCCGAAGAGACGACTGACACAACTCCCGTTCACTTCCACACTCTCTTTCTCTGTTATTACTTTCCCTCCATCTGTACACCATCTACCTGCAATTCTTTCTTCTCCATCTGTCCGTCACTGTCCACGTGACACCATTTAATTTCTATGCAACCATCACTCTTTCAATGTCTTTCACTTAATTTCACTGCTGCACAGTCTCTTTGCCTTTCTGGTGTTGATCTGTTTGCTTGACACCACCCTCATGCCTGCCTGTCTCTGCAGGGATTGCACTCTTGGTCTCACATTTTATATCAAGATGATGCAACTACAGATGCAGGCATTTTCTGCAAATGACATTGGCTAATGTCACATTCATTGTGTCATTTCACTTTGTTTTGTTTCTTGTTTTTTTGTTTGTTTGTTTGTTTGTTTTTTATTTTATTTCATTTATTTATTTATTTATTTATTTATTTACTGCAGGCTTGCATGACTTGCATGTTTCAGAGTGGATTTCATAGGTTGCTATAAGATGGTGATTCAAAGTTGATGTATTAGCCTCTGTAGAAAGAAAAAGAGAGAAAACCAATGCTGAAAGCAGCAAAACATCTGCTCCATAATGGTCATGAAGGATCAATATTGCATGGAGACAAAGTGCTGCTAAACAGTGTGGTTTCTGTTAATTAGCACTTCTCTAATGATCTCTCTCTCTCTCTCTCTTATTTTCTCCTCCTCTTTTCCTCACTCTTTCACTTTGTGTACTTCCTTCCCACTCTCTTTATTCCCTTCCATTAAAACCCATTCTTTCTTTGACTTCATCACTTGATCACTCCTCTGTCTAAGTCTGCTGATTCTGTCCTCCCAACCGATGTTCTATCTCCGAGCAAAGAAAACAAAGTGAGAGGAGGTATCTGAGTTCTTTTCATAAGCTTGATGAATATCCCACTCCTGTGTTTGTGGCTGATGGCTCTCAAAGATGAGATTTAATGAAGCTCTCATCCAACTCTGATTATTTTCTAATTAAAGGAAGGAGTGATGGGGGCAATGAGTAAATTCATGAATGCATGTTTATAACTGCAGGGGGAAAAAAAATAAAACGACAAACACGCTGATGATAGACGCAAAGACAGTAATCATACTCAGTTGAATCTTGTTTACTGCACTCCCTTGGGAATGGAGGTCGTTTGGCAGATATAAATGTTTGTAGCTCTTCAACAAATTACAAATTTAGCAGGAAAGTCTGTTTAATATGTACAGTAAGATATGCATGCATCTGTTGTAAATATTTTTTCTCAGTTACATTAATCAGGCTGGACTTACCGGCTAACAAACTGGATATCTGCAAACATATTTTTCATTATGCTTGGAAGAGGAGTAGGTTTAGAGGTAATTAATTTTTCATACTGCTAGTGGCTATCCTGCCATTCAGTTCATTTACCATTAATTTAGTTATTTGCCAAATTTGTTGCCTGGTTAGCCTCTATCGAAGGAGAAGAAATGCAGTTCCATGTAATTCCTAAGTTGTCTTGTTTAAATGTAGTGTTTAAAAGTTATATAGTTTTATCCAGATCTGAAGGTGAATTGCACAGTTGAGGCAGGGATCTGCTAAGAGTAGTCACCGAGGCTAAGCTAACTGGTCAGTAAATCCCTCCAAAATATCAGGCTAAACCATTAAACTAACTTGATATCTATTAACAAGTTATGTTAGCTATTAGTTTTGCTGATGAATATTTTACAAAATAATATCACTTTTTCAATGAGTAATATATAAATAATTATTCCTTTGCTATTGTTACTGATTGTTAGGATCCTGGTTTTGTTTCTTCTGTTAGCCAAGACGATGACTTTTTAAATCCTATAAGCAAATGCAGTGAGTCCCCATCCCCCCTTAACATAACCATAAGAGAGCAACACTACATACTCTGAGCTAAATGTTAACACCAATATCTAATATGTTCACAATGACAGTGCTAACTATCATTTCTGTTGTTTAGCAAGTATAATGTTTACTGTGTTCACCACGTTAGTTTAGTCCATGTCATTGCAGCTGAGGTTGATGGGAATGTCATCACTTCTGCAAGTTTTCGGTCATAGACTATTGAAAAAAAAAAGTAAATTTTCACCTGATAAAATAAGCAACAGTACTGTGTAAAGGTCCTGAGCCACCCCTCATTTCTTTCTTCCTTTATTTATTTTTTTTTGGAGCTGTCTACTTTGTTAAAGGAGTTTAGGATTTTCACAGAATATGTCCCACATCACTTTATATTTTTAATTTGGAATACGCCAAAGAGAAAGCTGGCTGTTAGTGTTGAATATGTTCATCCATAGATGTTGTTAGACTAAAACTACAGAATTTATACCTCCTCTGTTCCTTCCCTCTCCATGTGCAACACACACAGGGTTTTTGCAGCATGGTCAGCCCAGTGGATTAGCTCCAGCACCACTCGATAGGTCCAGAGTTTGAACCCAAAAACTCCCCCAGAACCATCAATTTCCTCATTACACCAGTTATTCAATTCAATTCAGTTCAATTCAATTTTATTTTTATAGTGCGAAATCACAACAACAGTCACCTCAAGGCGCTTTATATTTTAGGGTAAAGACCCTACAATATTAGACAGAAAAGCCCAACAGTCAGACGACCCCCCTATGAGCAAGCACTTGGCAACAGTGGGAAGGAAAGGCAGAACCAG
>VUQI01061587.1:5021-17937 GCA_015106735.1 Paratilapia polleni
AAGGGACATTTAACCAAACATTATTAGGGATGTGTGTATAGTTTTGAGCCTGTATGTATACTTTTGACCCTGTGTGGATTAGAGAAAATCCAAAATAAATTCAAACTTTTCACCCAATTCTTGATGTATGCTGCACAATCAGTCCACCCTGAAAAAGAATAGTTCAAAAAAATCATTAAAAGCCCAAAATTCCCATGACATTCATGCCCATGATGAGTGTATAAACTTCTGACCACAACTGCATATATGTGGGTTGTTGATGTGCCATGGCAATTTCACAGTCTCACAAGACAAAAATAAATTTTTTTAGTATTGTCCTTATTTACAATGCCATAAATGGTTTACATGGACCTGTTGTTATAACTCTGACTTCATTTTTAATTTTTAAAATGTTGTGCCAGCTCTAAAATTTGTCCTATGGTGTGACTGTCTCAACCATGGTTCAATAAATATTAACTTTTATAAATTAAAAAAAAAAAAAAAAACAAAAAGAAAAAAAAAAAACCCCAAACAGAAACCAAACGTGAAGGGAGAAAATGAACCAAAGACAGAAGGAAAGAGAAACCAGCAGGCAGGAAAAGGCATGCAGAGACAGAGAAAGACTGACAAAGACAGCAAGACAAGAAGCCACATCACTTACTGCTATATTTACTAGACCTCATTTCTGGAGTAAACAACATTGGACAGAAACAAAACAAAAAGAAAAAAATAAGACAAAAAAAAGTAAAGAAAACAAAAGATAAAAAAAGCAGTGAGTTACTCTCCAACATAAAAACACAGTACAGTCGATGAGGCTGGCACAGCAAATGGGGGTGGGTGCTGTAACTCATTTGGCTAATTTCAACTGTGTGCCTTTGTACTGATTACAGCATACCTTTTGTATAACACTACTGCTGCTTATAGCTATTATAAACTTCCATACAATTTACAGAGAAATCATCTCAGCATTCCCAAATTTCTATGGCTTTGCATGCATTACTGGCCAGAATAGTCCACCCTAACTGTAGCTGTTCTAACCTTAAGTGCTGTGTGTTACCACTAGAAAATGAAAGAAGTAGATTTAAAACAGCAGAGGGTGTTCCTTCACCATCACAATGCAAAAGAAAACACAGACAGATTTCAGCATGAAGACAAGGCTTGACGATGGGGTCAAAAATAAGTATACATTACATACAGTGAAACTTGTTCTTTGTTTAAATGTGACATTACTCAGCGCAGAAACAGAAATAGACAAACAGAAAAGCACAACATGAATGTGAAGCAACACTGTATAACCCCTGGAAACAAGGAGAAGAGGGACATCCATCCATCTGTCGGTTTTATCTCTGTGTGACTGCTTGGACAGCTATTGGAGAGAGGCTGTTTGTTTCCGTACAAAAGAAGCAGAGCCAAGCGTAAACTTTAAAACTGCTAATTCTTTAAGCATATGTTCTGGGATCTCATCTTGGTAATTATCTGACTGTGCCAATACTGGCTGAATGTGTTTCACTATCACTGTCCATGCAATCACAGGAGATTGACCAAACACACCACATTTTTTTCCATCCCTCTGATTTAAAAGAATTGCTCAACATTTTGGGAAATCCACATATCTGAGTTCCTGCCCAGAGAGCCAAGAGGGTTGGGTTATGCGTAAATTGAGCGTGTTTTTAATGTTTTTACTGTTCTTGCTGTGAAGACACAGTCCTGTTTACAGGAATGCTAGCACACTCTTTCAGACAGTCTCTCCAGGAAGACTTTCAGAGTGTTGCACTTGGTTGTCACAAATAGGTTATTCCTCCTGAAAATCATCATGGCCCTTCTGCTCAACCATCTCCGATTTGCACAAACATTTTATGATCCAAAGTTTGGACACATATAATGATTCCCGTGAAATTTTAGCTTCATATATCAAGTACTTTTCAAGATATATTCTTTTGAAAAATGGTCCATTGACCCACTTCCATCATGTTTTTTCGCACTTTGAAATCTGAGGCAATGTTTGAACATTAATATCTCAAAAACTATTAAAGATAAAACCCTGAAATTTTCACTGGTCTTTCTTACCATCGAAACGAATCAGGATCTATAATTTGGGGATTTTGTTAAATATATGCACATTTTTCATTTTCAAGATCTACTCTACTCATCATTTCGAGACCTACTGCCCTGGAAGAGTCTTCATTTTTGTGATATATTTAACAAAATTATTTTCTCAGTTTCTCAGAGTACCCTCTGGAAACCCCAGAATTTTGTTCTAATTGGATTAGACTATCTACTGATATTTTTGTTTTTTTGGTACAACTTGACATATTTTTCCAATCCAGCATCAAGTTGAATAAAAATAGCATTTTCTTCATTTTTGTGACTAAGAATTTCATGTTAAAATGTATACTACATGTTTTATTTTGCATTGTTCTGAAATACAACTATATACCATTCAGAAATTGTCACTAGTTGTCTTTTGCACTGTCAAGTTTTTTATTAGTGTGTGCTCAAATATGGGACTTTACAGGACTGCTTGAATTTTATTTCATATTTAACTAGCCAATACTCAGACATTTTTTGATATACGAGTCCCTAATTACTGATCTTGATTAATTTTTATGGTAAGAGAGACCAGTGCAAATTTCAGGCTTTTTTCTTTAATAGTTGTTGAGATATTCATGTTAAAACATTGCCTCAGATTTCAATGTGTGAAAAAAAAAAAGCCTGAAAGTTGGTCGATGGACCATTTTTTAAAAAAATATAGCAATCATTATATATGTTCAAACTTCAAAATTTTAGAGAGAATCAGAGATGATTGAGCAGAAAATGTTCTAAAAATTTGATGATTTGAGATGGAATAAACCAAATGAAAAATGAATGCAGGGGAACAGGAGTTTCTGAAATTGCATCCCACACAGCAAAAAACTATTTGAAAAGACACAGACCCTGACACATGTCTAAACAATGCTGATATTTGGTTAAAAAGTGAAAGGTGAAAAGCCATACTCAGGTTGTTGAAAAGACATTGCTTTACATCTGTAACTGGATGAAAAGTGAAAGTCTTCAGCCTCAATACCTCTGCAAACTCCCGAGATGGTCAGCAGAATTAAACCCAGGACCTTCTTGCTGTGAGCAGATACTGCACCATCATGCCACCCTAGCATGTTGAATTGATATGCTTTGATTGTCCAGAAGCTCAACAGATAAGCTCACCATAGTTTTTATATTTTGCTATATATGATACATTTGAATTTTTTTTAAACAGCTGCTAGATGCGATCTAGACCTCTAGTAAATTTTGACTTGTCAACCAAACTTAACCCGATTTTAGCCTTGATGTCTATATACAATTTGAAAGTTTTGTAAACCTCTAATAAACAGAAAATCACTTAGTGGGTAAACATTAGGGGTGGGAATCTTGAGGCACCTCACAATTCGATTACAATTCAGAGGGCTGCGATTCGAAGATAAAACTTTCTTCCTCCCGCATGACTACTTGGTACTTTTAAAGCAAACTTGATGACATATTTATTTCCTAGTTTATTCATAAAGAAGCAGTACATAAAAACACTGACAGCTGCAGAGGTCGTGTCTGATGTATTGAACATGAAACTGGATTTTTTAAAATCTGGTCAGAATGAATCCAGGTGCAGGTGTGTCACAGGTTCATCTGGTTGGACTGTCACACTCTGTCACGGCGTAGCACTGGTGGACTAACGTCCACTCCATCTGAGTGAGGATAATATAAAGTGTATGCTGTAGTTGTAGGGCTGACTATCCTCAAATCCCATGAAAGTGTGTGGGATGAATAATAACGGCAACAAGAACATTTACTGAACAATTTAACATCAGCGAAATTATGAACACGGATCAGGGAACATCACCAGTTAAACTCGTATGCTCATTTTTTGTCAAAAACAACGTGACAGCATACCGTTGTGTCGTGTTAAAAAATAACAAGCAAAAAAATGCATTTGTAAATGTAAAGATGAACTGTTCACCACGTTTATTTCCTGTTTGTCGGTAGTGGCTCCTGAAGAGCAAGTCTACGACACATCTGTTTCACCGTCACCAGTTAATCTGAAACACCAGTCACGTCTCTGCTATGTGCACGGCATACACTGTCCGGGCGTTGCACTTCCACACTACTGAGTTCTGCCTTTCGTGTTCCTCAACATTACGTTATTAATTAAGAAAATCGATTTTTGACATTTGTAAATCGATTCAGAATCGTGCACGTCCGCATCGCGATGCATCTAAAAAACTATTATATCCCCCACCCCAGTAAACATTTGGTTGAAAATTCATGTCTCCGTAAAAGCCTGAAAACACGACTTTTCACCTTTCACTCTTCAACTAAGTTTAGACTTACAGTCATGGTAAAAAGAAGGTACACCCTCTTTAAATTCTAAGGTTTTACATATCAGGACATAACAAAAATAATCTGGTTTTAAATTAGATAAATACACCCTTAGATGAACAACAACACATTACATATTATACCATGTCATTATTTATTTAAAAAACACTAAGCCAAAATGCAGAAGCAGTGTGTGAAAAACTAAGTACAGCCTTACTGCTTCCATAGGAATTAAGAGCGTAAGCAGCAGCCAGGTGCTGCTAATCAAATGCACTCTATTAACTGATCATCAGCAAGTCTGAGCATCTCTACAAAAGCAGAAGTTTTGGCAATTTGCTGGTCTGAAGCATTCAGGTGTGTGTTAACACAATGCCAAGAAAGAAAGACATCAGCAATGATCTTAGAGAAGCAATTGTTGCTGTCCATTTATAAGGCCATTTCCACACAATCTGAAGTCCATCATTCTACAGTGAGAAAGATTATTCACGAATGGAAAACATTCAAGACAGTTACCAATCTTCTCAGGAGTGGAAGTCCACCCCAACTTCACCCCAAGGTCAGACCGTGCAATGCTCAGAGAAATTGCAAACAACCCAAGAGCAACATCTCAGACTCTACAGGCCTCAGTTAGCATGTTAAATGTTAAAGTTCATGATAGTACAATTAGAAAAAGACGAGACCAAAGTGGAGATGTTTGGCCATGATGCACAGTGCCACGTTTGGCAAAACCCAAACAGAGCATATCAGCACAAACACCTCATACTGCCAGCACGGTGGTGGAGGGGTCATGATTTGGGCTTGTTTTGCAGCCACAGGACCTGGGCACCTTGCAGTCACTGAGTCGACCATGAACTCCTCAAATGTGAAGCCATCTGTCTGACAGCTAAAGCTTGGCCCAAAATGGGTCATGCAACAGGACACTGATCCCAAGCACAGCAGCAAATCTACAACAGAATGGTTGAAAAACAAAAGAATCACGGTGTTGCAATGGCCCAGTCAAAGTCCAGACCTCAACCTGATTGAAATGCTGTGGTGGGCCCTTAAGAGAGATGTGCATAAACGAATGCCTGCAAACCTCAATGAACTCAAGCGACGTTGTAAAGAAGAGTGGGTCAAAATTCCTCCACAACGATGTGAAAGACTGATAAAGTCAAACAGAAAACGATTACTTCAAGTTATTGCTGCTAAAGGTGGTTCTACAGACTTGTGAATTATGTTTAGCTTTTCACACACTGCTTCTGCATTTTGGCTTAGTGTTTGTTAAATAAATAATGACATGGTGAAATATGTCATGTGTTACTGTTCATCTAAGGTTATATTTAAATAATTTTAGAACCTGCTAACGACCAGAGGATTTTTTTTATTATGTCCTGATACAGTGCTTAACAAATTTATTAGACCAGCACCCAGTGTAAGGTTTATGCCACAGCTGCCCTAAATTAACAGCATTGGTGATTACCAAAATCATTTTTTATGTTTCTGTAATGGTTAATCCAGCAGTATGCACAAGATAACAAATATAAATATAAATATAATTATTGCTGTTATCCGTGAATTTTCTAATTAAAATTTTGTTCAAAATGGTAAACCGTCGAGAACTCGTTGACAAAGAAAGAGTCCACATTAAATCACTTTGTGATGCTGGATGGTCTTTCTCGTCTTTATGAATGGTGGTCTAATAAGTTTCCTAAGCAAATTTCTGTATGTCCAAAAAATGTAGTTTATTGAACAGTTTCTGATGCATACACAGCAAATAAACAACAAACCTTTTTGCCCCAGATCCTCGTTCAGCAAATCTCTCTGCTATGAGGGGAAAACCCCCACTCATCGCAGCCTCATATGCCTGGGGGTGCGACCTGGCCAGTCAGCCAGCGAAATTTGCCCCCCGAGTGGTGCTTGCGACTTTTCCATCTTCAGCCTGTGGTGATAATGCTGTGTGGATTGTGATCGACTGACTGTTCCTTGTAAACCTAGTGGAGTTTTTATCAGATGTTTAATCATTTATGATTAGGCTACAAATGACTATTTAGTTATTTGTATTGTTACTGAACCACGAAGAACGGACACAGTTTGACATCTTCAAGCTAAAAATTAATATCTGATTTTGCATACTCATCACAAAGTTTTGAAATGTTAGTAAACACAAAAATGTAAAAAAAAATAAATAAATAAAATTTTGAACTGGTTTTCACTGCATCACATTTATAGTTTTTCCCACTTGTAGTGGCACAGGAAGACTTAAGTTAAAATGCTGAACATGTTAGCATACTGTTGTCTGTTTATACTGTCTAATTTTCACTTTACACACTGTTTTGGTCTCCACTGATTCCAGAGGGAAATATCTGGCTCTTCAGCTTCTGAACGCTCCACTGTGTTCCAGGCAGATGAACGAAACAGAAGCAGCAGCGGGCAAAATAAAAGCTGTGAGCTGCTTGTTCAGCCTCGGAGTTTGAAAGCCCTGGAAGCCGTCCATACATTTTTGTTTTGCAGTCTGAGCAGATGCACATCTAAAATTCTCCATGGCAGAGTATTGAGTAATTAGTCATTAGCTTAGCGTGGCTTCGATTTCACTTTCAGAAAATATTAATATCTCCTCAGACAAACTTCCTCAAGTAATGGAGTTCTACTAGTGCTTTACTTTTAGCAATAAAAAGGACTCAATTTTATAAAGGCAATTAAGAGCATCTGCACCTAGTAGAAATGTGATGTTCTGCTTTCTAAGCTCTGCGTGTCATGGATGCTTTAGTCCATAACTCATTTATATCTGAGTGCGTCTGTCCTCCTTATTCTCTCTTGTGCATTTTATTCATTTCATTGCCATGCTCTCCTTCCTCTCTCTCTCTCTCTCTCTTTTTCTCTCTCTATTCAGTCTCCATCTCCCTCTCTTTCACCCCCACCCGCCGCCACCACCACTCGCTCCCCTTCACTTCCCCATCATTATCATCTCCATCTCACTCACTATCTCCCTCTCTCCATCTGTCCCTTCTTATGAAATAAAATATGAATCCATTATTCATTCATTCAAACATATCTATCATCGCCGTGTGCAGCACTGTGCCCCTTATCTGCAAAGCTTTTTCTTATTGTGCTTCAGTTATTCACGACTCATACGGCCCCATCTGAAAACACCACAACACCGGGGAGTATTTTTTAGCGGTGCGAGCACTGACAAGAGTGGTTCGTGAGGCAGTAAAAATCCCTTTAGGGGATTCTCCTGTCATAACAATAGCAGTGCAAGCTTAAAATAACAGTAGTTTGTGTGGAGGGTTTATATAAAGTAATAAAACATGGGAACTTGCCAATCCACAGCACATAAATATTGAATAATTTGTGTGGTAAGGAGCAGGTGATGCTATGAGGGAGGTCATGTTATCGACTGCACCTTATATATCTTTTTCATTGCAGCTGTGTTGTTGGAATTTGATCTCTTGCA
Organism: Paratilapia polleni; assembly: GCA_015106735.1. Lineage (NCBI taxonomy): Eukaryota > Metazoa > Chordata > Actinopteri > Cichliformes > Cichlidae > Paratilapia > Paratilapia polleni. The sequence continues at coordinate 12,781 of VUQI01061587.1, forward strand.
TGGGGAGAGCAAAACAAACAACTGACAGGTGAAACAGGGCAACAACCGGGTTCTTTTTCCAATTAGAAACCTCTTAAAAATCAGTGTACGATCCTGATGAAGGACCCATGTCTGCCGAGCACCTCCTCTTTTGTTTCCAAGGAATTCTTGGCTGTAGATCAGCAGTTGTCAGACAGAAAGTTTCCAGGTGAAAAAACAATCTGGCTTTTCTTCCTGAGCTCTAAAAGCTGAACATCTGGTAGGTTTTTAGCAGCGAATGTCCGCTTCCTCATTCCCCAACAAAAACCACCAGCTTGCTGCTTTTTGCTGTGCAATTAATCCGTTCACCAAAAAGGCTTTTGAAAGGGAACTGCAGATCACGACTTGCCATAAGCTACTTAATTCAAGCAGACAGGTCATGGCTGCAATAACACTTGTCTGTTTGTCTATGTGCAGAATGTTGGAGGATGACCTGAAGATCAGCAGCGATGAGGAAGAGGCCGAACAACAGGTGAGCTCCCTCTGCCGTCCGTCCACTAATTCAGTTAGTGCATATAATCCCTCAGTCCGGCTTCTCCTCCATCTGTCCTTCAGTGTTTCATCTACTAACATGACACACAGTAAATCCAGCTGTGGATGTGTCACATTCATTCATCTGTCGAGAAACAAGTTGTCAGTGTTTCTGAAAGCATAATTCGTCCTTATTTTTCCTTCCATTTGTCACTTTATGTCTTGTATTACAGCAGCTGAAATTATGGATGCATAACTCTTTTTCAGAACAAGTGGCTGTTGTAAATTTGTTACAAAGTGCTTGTTTATCAGAAAAAAAACATGCAGTTTTTTTTTTTTATTATTTTGAATCAGTAAAACCAGTGAGCCTTTAGGTGAAACTTACATCAGCTTTGACTGGGGGCCGTATATATACTATAGATACAAAACCCCAAAACTGTCCCCAGATGCAGCTATCGGAGTGTGAGTTTATGTGACATACACAGTAAGAAAAAAAAATTGTAAAAATACAATACAATGTACCGTTTTAAAATGAAGTTAATTTTTTTACAGATGTTTTTTCCGTATTTTTTTAACCACACATTGAATTTTACCTTTTACCATTTACGGAAACTTCCATTTAAAAAACGGATGATGTACTGGCAGAAAATTATCAGTACATTTTCCATTTTTTTGCGGAATATTTTTTTAAGGTGTACTGTAGTTTTGTTTTGGTTTGTTTTTTTTACAGTGTAGAAAGAGCTTAAAGGCATAAATTAACGCAGTGTATGAATGTGCGTGTGGGTGGGTGAATGTGACGTGTAACTGAAAGAGCTCTAATTGCTCTGTTAGAGTAGAGTACCAGTCTATGTAGCCACCTTGATCTCGCCCATTGGATTGTGAAGTCTTGTTGCAAATCTTGAAGCTAACCATTTTAGTTGTCACCATCTTGTTTTTTTTTTTTTAACTCAGAAACTGAGGGCACTGCACCCTCATATGGTAGCAACTTGTCAATCACAAGGTACCCAGGCCCCAGTGGATACTCTCCTTTATTGTACCGACTTCTCTGTGTAACCAGAGTAGTCGCCCCCTGCTGGCAGTTAGAAAGAATGCATGTTTAAGTCATTTTCGCTATGACTTCAGACCTGGACACTACTGCCATCTTTTATATCGTACTTATATGTTTATAGCTTTGACTCATCTTTTAGCCAGATGAAATCATACCCTCATTAAGGAGAAATGTTTTCCTTTATTAGCTCACAGAAAAAATAGGAAAGTAAAACAGGACAAAGGGGAAAAAGAGATGGGGAGATCAGTTCCTGACTATTTACAGACACTGCAGTTAATAGTCTACTGATATGTTGGCTGATAGTGAGATAACATCAATTAGTTCATTTGCAAAATTCACCGACGCAATCTTCAGAGAATCTGGTGAGATTTAATTATTTAGGATGTAAATATATTTAAGATCAGTATAAAGTGAAAGTCAAAATGAGGTTCACCTAACTTCCATAAATTGTTTACAGGTGCTGGCTGTCAGTAGCCTGCCCAAAATTCTTTTATTTAATATGAATTGCACTGTGATTCAATCACAGATGACCGCCTTCAGGTCATGATCAGGGATAAGGAGAGACCTGAGGAAAACCAAATCTGATTGCAAGTTACCAACTCATTGTAGTAACAACCGAAGTACGTCACAAACAGCCACAAAACAAAGTACTATAAAACTGGCTTTCAGGTACATGTTTAATCTGAAGTTGTAAAGGGTTTAGGATGGAAAAGCTTAAGTTTTACTGTATAAATATTGTGGGAGCTCCCTTGTAACTACTCCAAATCTCTAGGAACTATCTTTCAGGGACTGGAGCAGGCTCACACGTATACTTTATAACGATCAAATGATACATTAGGATAACTTTTTCTGAGCAGTATTAACAGATTATTATTATTATTATTATACACAATACTTTTACTATATTTAGGAGCAAGAACCAGTGATCAAGGGATATACACCCCAACACGTGTAACTATAAAAAGTTATTTCATTTTTTTAAGTTTTAATTAATTAAATTTATCCTCAACTAATAAGTTGCCCAAAAAGTAAAAGTTACAAAGATGAGGTTCAAAGTTTTCTAACAGCAGGTCAGTATGGAAGCCACTCTGGAGCTTTCAGTCACAGCACATGATCTTCCTCAGCAGATGGTAAATGATTAAACAGTAATGATTAAACAGTAAATGTTTAATTTGACATTTTCTGTAAGTACAATACTTCAAGGCGTCCTTGATCGTGTTTGTTTGTAACGCTGTGTAACTTCATGTTGGGACAGAAAATATGCAACATGATCAAAAAGCTCCAGGAAAACTGCTAAATGGACTTTGTGGTGAGATTGGGTTTTTTTGCTATTAAAAAGCAATCGTTAACGATAAGTGTAAAACTCATAAAGCCAGGCACAGACATGAGAAAAGTGAGATGTACAAGCAGACACAGAGAAAAGAAACTCAAGAATCCTTTAATATTTTAAAATGTATTTATTGGCTAATTGTTTGGCCACAGATTGAGGAAACATAATGATCTTTTGGTTTTTAGCTTTAAGTTTTGTAATGAATTATTTAGATGCCAATTTAATTCATCACTCTGTAATAGCTTTTTAAAGTGTTGAATTTATTAAGTCTTTGGGATTAAATACAGTGGGTCAGTTAGTATTCTGGTGGCACACTCGAGGCTCTGTACAGTAATTCTGGGGCTAAAAAAACACCAAGAGTACTAATTAAATGTCAAAATGTCAATCTTTGAAGTACCTTCTCCATCTTTGGTCTGATGTTTACAAACCTTGGAGCAGTGATGTATCCTGTTGCGGGGTGTATCAGCATGTTTATGCGGTATTCACTGACTAAAGAGGTCGGGTTTGTCACTCTGGGGCACTTTGCATATGAGCCGTGCCGTTGTCCTGCTCTTCCTGTCTTGTTTTTCAGTATGAAAATTGGCATGGTGGCCCTTTCTCCTCTAATCACTGTCATCATGTGCTAATGATGCCAGAGATGAGTTCAAAGCAGCCAGTGGGGGTCGTGCTGCTGCCCCCTCCCCCACTGTGCAGACAGATATCAGCGCTCATCAAAGTGTGTGTGAGATATTTTCTGTTAATGAAGATACCGATTCCTCTCACCCCCTTTTAACTGGCCTTCTGATTGTATAATAACCATGATGGTAGATATTATAATTAGAAATGATGGCAGGTCATTTATAATGGTTTAAGTTTTTATAATTTTACTGAAAGTAGAGCTGTTAATTACAGATACTTATTGTGCATTCAGGCTTGCAGCAGCAAGTGGCTTACTAATCATAGGGCTACACATATATATGCATATGTACAGACATGTGAAAAAAAAATTTCACAGTCCTGTGGAAAAACTAAGAGGGTAAGTAGCAGCCAGGTGCTGCTAATCAAATGCACACTTACTGGTCATCAGTAAGTGTGACCACTTCTATACTATACCACAAATGCATTTTCCTTACAAATGTGGCACCATTTAAAGGGAAATAAACAGGCTTTCCAACAGTATGAGATTTATTGCCAAGAAGCATTGTTACAACAAAGAAATAATCGACCAAACACAAATTTCCTTACTTTTGTGCTAAGTATATAAAAGCAGAGGTTTTGGCAGTTTGCTGGTCTGGAGCATTCGGATGTGTTAACACAATTCCACAATCTTCCCAGGAGTGGACATCCCAGCAAGCTTACTCCAAGACCGTGCAATGCTCAGAGAAACTGCAAAAAACCCAAGAGCTACATCTCAGACTCTACAGGCCTAAGTTAGCATGGTAAATGTTAAAGTTCATGACAGTACAATAAGAAGAAGACTGAACAAGTGTGGCTTGTTTGGAAGGGTGGCCAGGAGAAAGCCTCTTCTTTCTAAAAAGAGCTTGGCACCATGGCTTAAGTTTGCAAAGTTGCATCTGAACAAAACGCAAGACTTCTGGCACAATGTCCTTTGGACAGCTGAGACCAAAGTGGAGATGTTTGGCCATAATGCACAGTGCCACGTTTGTCAAAAACCAAGCACCGCATATCAGCTCAAACACCTCATACCAACTGTGAAGCACGGTGGTGGAGTGGTGATGATTTGGGCTTGTTTTGCAGCCACAGGACCTGGGTACCTTGCAGTCATTGAGTTGACCATGAACTCTGCTGTATACCAAAGTATTCTAGAGTCAAATGTGAGGCCATCTGTCCAACAGCTAAAGCTTGGCCAAAACTGGGTCATGCAAAAGGACAATGATCCCAAGAATAGCAGCAAATCTATAATAAAATGGCTGAAAAAGAGAAGAATCAAGGTGTTGCAATGGCCCAGTCAAAGTCCAGACCTTAACCTGACCGAAATGCTGTGGCAGGACCTTAAGAGACCTTTGCTTAAACAAATGCCTGCAAACCTCAATGAACTGAAGCAACGCTGTAAAGAAGAGTGGGCCAAAATTCATTCACACTGATGTGACAGACTGATAAAGTCATACAGAAAATGATTTCTTCAAGTTATTGCTGCTAAAGGTGGTTCTACAAGCTACTGAATCATGGGCTGTACTTAGTTTTTCACAGGACTGCAGAGAGTGCTGTGAAAACTTTCTTTTTCACATAACTGTGTACATATTAGTAGGATGTAGTAGTAGGATGAATAAACAAGATAAAATAGGATACA
>VUQI01061587.1:17957-28092 GCA_015106735.1 Paratilapia polleni
TTATAGTAGTTCTGACTCTCAGGGTTGATCAGATCATGAAAAGCTTTTCTAAGGTTGTTGCTCTTTGTTAAATCCAGCTTGTAGTGTTTTGAGTTGTTTGTGCTGACTGCAGAGAGTGCTGTGAAAACTTTCTTTTTCACATAACTGTGTACATATTAGTAGGATGTAGTAGTAGGATGAATAAACAAGATAAAATAGGATACATACAATTAATTGCTTGCTTTGGTCTCACTTGCTGTGTTTCCCACCTTTTTGCCACCTTAAAGACTCATCTGAATTTGGGGAATGTATGCCTGTATTTATCCAATCAAATCAGATTTGGAACAACTAGGTAGTCCTACTTGTTATATAAGCGACCTCTGACCCAAGCAGTAACCTCCAGTGCTAAAAAATGCTTTGGTGGAAGTGCCAAAAACTGCAGTTCCTTTAGAGGCCACTGAATCCCCAATATGCACAACTTCAGCCATAAAAAGACGTTTAAAGCCTGGCACCTAAAATGGGTTTGGTCTGTAATGTATTTCCCCCTTTATAACAACTGTACCGGGTGATTTCTTTTTTATTACTCATTCATTTGTATATTGTTAAGGTTATACAGCAGCCAATCACTGCCTTAATTCCAAACACTGAACTGAACCTCCAAAAAAATCAACATGGTGGCACTAAAAACGCTGACATTAAAGCCTCAACATGCAGTGTCCTAAACCAATAGGTGACATCCACATTTTGTCTTGTTTTAGACACACTGAAGAAGATTCAGTAATTTATTTTATCATCAATCTACACACAAGACTCCACAGTGGACTATTTGCTAATTTATTAGAAATAAATAAATTAGAAACATCCCATCTATACTTAAGTATTCAGGTCCTCTAACATGACACTTGGTGCATCCTGTATTTGTCAGCTGTTCTTGAGATACTTCTACAACTTCAGTTAAATGTGCCAAATCAAATCGATTGGACATAATTATGACAGGCACACACCTCAAAGTTGTCACGGCTGATAGTGTGTGTCAGAGTGAAAACCAAGCCTTGGGCTTGCAATAATTGTCTTTAAACCTATGAGACAGGATTGTGTGAAGGCGTGGATCTGTGGAAGAACACAAGAAAATGTCTACAGCATTGAAAGGATCATTTGTCAAACAAAAGAAGTTTGGAACCATCAACAGTTTCCCTAGATTTGGCTACCCAGAAAAACTGAGTAATCAGAGGAGAAGGGCCTTGGTCAGGCAGGTAACCAAGAACCTAGTCGTAACTATGAATTAGATCCAGATGGGATGTGGAGATGAGAGAACCTTGCAGACGGACACAGAGGGAAAATGTGAAGCCACTGTTCACTAAAAAGCACATGACGGCCCACGGGAAGTTTTTCAAAAGGCACCAGAAACAGAATCCTCTGCTTGAAGGATTGTTCCAAAGAAGACTGGAGGCAGTCATTGCTGTCAAAGGTGCTTTAACGAAGTACTGATCGAAATGTCTGAGCGCCTTTGCATTAAAATGGGATATTTCTTTCTTTATTTAAAAAAAAAAAAAAACGTTTTTGCTTTGAATTAATTAAACTGTCCTAAGGTGAAACAAAACAGACTTTAACTTGAAAGGGGCTGAAAACATTCCTTATGGACTTTTTGTTTTTGCAGCAAAGTTTCAAACACAAATGGTTTTCCTCCTGGCCTCCCATTTGTGGTTGACATATTGTCAAGTCCCCACAGAATTAAAAGGAACTAGGAAAAAGGCAGCAGTGTGTGAGTGCTTTTTTTTTGTTTGTTTGGTTTTTTTCTTTGTGCAGCTTATTGTTAAGGAGTACCTGCTTAAACCTTCAGACTGTATTGGGTAATTACGCAAAATGAAATTTGATTGCACAAATTTGATGAGTCAAAAGACAAATTGAAAAAAAAAGCATTTTTAATACATTTTAGGGAAAGAGATATTTGACATTTTGATATAAAAATACAAAGAAATATTTGGCATATGCCAATAGGACACAGGATTAGAGCTTATTTGATTGTGTCTCCACTATATATATTCATTCTCTCGCTCTGTGTATTTTTATTTTGTTGTCAATCTCGGTAAAATGAATAAGTTAGAGGGAGAGACACATGACAGACTGAAAACAACAGAGACAGGAGGTAAAGATAGAGAAAGAGCGAAAGAAAACCAGACGACAGAGAGAGAGAGAGAGAGGCTGAGATGAATTCAGTGGCATTTTTCCGTGCATGCTCTTAACAGGCTTATGGCAAATGAGAGCATGGTGTATTATCAAGCTTTCTTAGCCTCAAGTAAAACACAACACACACACAAATTCATAATCTAACATGTACACACACACACACACACTTGCATGTACTACATACAGGCATGCACATACAGTGTACTCATGCAGACGTCGCCTCACAAGCATTTACACCAGCAAACATATAAATATAAACACATGCTGACAGTGTGTGTGTGTGTGTCTCTCTCTCTCTCTCTCAAACACACACACACACAGATGCACAGTGTCATTAGTATGCCGTGGCACAACGCTGTGAGGGCAGCAGAGGAGTATGATGAATATGTTTTTGGCACAGAGCAAAAGGAGATGGAGGAGAGAAGGGAATTGAAAGAAAGAGCAGAGGAAGGGGGAGATGGGGAAAGAGGAGAGGAAACAAGTGAGAGTAGGAAAGAGAGAGATGTTCCTAATGACTTTAGAAACTGACAGAAAAACAGCAACCCAATTACCGCTGCAGGACTGTCCTTTGTCTCTATCTGCCTGTATTTCTCTCTTTCCTCTCTGCAAGCTCGTGATGACAGATCACCTTGGTCAGAGCAAAGTCAGGCTTAAAAGTTCTGTCTCTGTATAAAAGCACAGTTGCAGCTGGTAAAAATGTCTAGCACAAAGGGAGGCTTAAATACTCAAGTCTGCTGCACCGTGGCAAGCTACAAAAATAGTGACTGCAGACAAGCCTTGTTAGGTGCAGGCTGTGTACTGTTACGTGACATTATAACATTAAATTCAAGAAAATGCAACTGCAGGAGACGTGTTTTAGCTGTGGAACTTTAGGATGAATCTATGGATGAAATCAGGTTTGAAGAGATAAGGGTTATACCCTCGAGGGTTTGCCTCAGGGAGCCGGTTGGCAAAGGTCATGAGTACTGCATGCACCCTAACTAATTTCAACTTGATGCACACTGTATGTTCGTACACAGCAGACAGTTTGGGTTGTCGCAGTGGGAAATTCACAGGTGTTAGTAATAATATAAACACCAGCTCTGCTCTATCCAGTGCATAACACTGCAGCAGTGAAGCAGCATGAAGACTACTGAAACTGGAATAGCCAAATGGAATTACGCTGCCACACTTTCTTGCTTTTCGTGCATATGCATGTGTTGGCTTTACTTTTCCAAACTTGCAAGATGTGTCATTTTCCAGTATTGGAACACTGCTTATATAGACTGTGATCAGTCATTAAATGGACAGGTGCTTAAATGCTTTTTGACTATAACTCAGCACTCAAAGCCCTTTTTACTACAAGCCATACTCACCTTTAATGGCTTTAATCTATGCCATTAAGCAGTTTCTAAGGTTGACAGGGTTTCAGTATCTTGCCCAATGACACTTTGACATGCTGACTGGAGAAGCTGGGGATTGAACCACCAGCCTGGCAACTGGTAGACAACCCACTTTACCTCCTGAGGTAATGCCGCCAATCGATCATTAGCCCACAGTAATGGCAAGAATTTTGACCTGTCCTGACAGGGATAGCACAGGAAATAATCATTTTATAACAAATGCTCAGTTACAGTGCTTAACAAATTGTGTCATAAAAACGAGAAAGACCATCCAGCATCACAGTGCTTTAATGTGGACTCTTTCCTTTTCAGTGAGTTCTCAATGTTTTACCATTTTGAACAGGAGTGAGGAATTTCAAACTGAATTTTTATACCCAAACTTGAGTCGGCACACTGGACTTCTCTGAGAAGTCAGAAATTAATGGAGCATAACATCAACCACTAAAACTCATTTTTCTGTTCAAATAATAATTTTTCAGTAAATAACTGTAATTTGGCATCTTAATCAGAAAATAATAACATGCTTTACTATTTTTTTCTGCTTTTTTGTAAAACTGTGAATTAAAAAAAATTACAGATAACAATCAATCATTATATTTTAGCATTAAAAATATCATTTTGATTAAAGAGCTCGCACATACTGGTAGATTAACCATTACAGAAACATAAAAAATGATTTTGGTAATTATCAATACTGTTAATTTAGGGTAGCTGTGGCATAAATCTTACACTGGGTGGTGGGTCTAATACATTTGTTAAGCACTGTAGGTTTTGCTGCATAATGTGGCACCTATGTGACCTGTACCGTGAAGCTTAAGAGGACATATATGGTAAAAAAATATATATATATAATTTCCTCTGATAATAGTGACACACCAGGCACCAGATGTCCATGGAAATACTCTTCTAGGTTAAATCTGGTTTAGGGGCTTATTTAGCCCAAAATATTTACATTTGGCCATGAGCAGTCAGATTTGGTCCAAATCTAACCCCAGATTTACTGGACCACTATAGCCCTAATACAGTTATGAAAATATGATGACATCCCACCCGGCAAAAGCTTGTTAAAGAGAGGTTGAAAAGACTACTTTGCAGGATGTTTTGTCACCTTTGAACCATGAACACTTAAAAGTCATGTTTTCCACTCGCTGAAAAGACATTTAGGAAAACACATCTCGTTACTTCTAAATTAGTTTGAAAAATCCCCACATTGTTTAGAAGTCTGGCAAAGTCGACTTTTCAACATGTTTTTGTTTTGTGGTCACTTTAAAATACTTCACATTGGTTTGGTGTATGATATCTGTGCTCCTGATGGATCACAGATTGTTACAGGGTAGTGTAGGGAATTAAAGCATTTACTACTAGTGCTATGAAGCAGCATTTTTGTTAATGGGTCTCTGTTTACTTGAAACTTGGCATGCACTGGAGAATGCAAATATGCATGCAGACTACAGAATACACCATCCTGTTATTCTTTTCGACTGATCAATACGTAATGCTGGAAATTCAGCAGGAACCACATTCAAGGACTTGAAGGGCAGGCTAGGTAGAAAACATAGATGCAAATGTAGAACCAGCATATCAAAAGAAATCTGATTAGCTGAGTTTCACGAGGATGGAAGTACACTGGTGTTTATGGTGCCTTTAAGTCTGTGTAATCTACACGTGTGGACAGTGTTTCTTGGTGCTGAAGTGAGCAGGGCTGACCTTTTACCTATCCAGTGGCAACATCCTATTAATCATCTAAAGCACATAGTTACGGAGTGACCTCAAATCACAGTCCTGGCTGGTTTAATTGTGAGGTGACCTCATAAATAAAGAAAAACCAAATAAAGTGAACAGTGGATGTTTGTAGAGAAAACAAGGACGACGGGACGAGTGTCAAAACATTTCTTTCAGTGCAACTTTAATTAAAGCTCAAAGCTGGGTTTTTGAAATAAACATGCTTATTTTTAGCCGTGGTCGTTTTCACCCGGTAAGATTTTTATTTTTGCCTGTATAATCACCAGTTTTGGCTAGTAAATGCAGCTGTTTATTGTTGGGGTAATGATAGGTGTGATATCTCAGAGCTCAGATTATGTCCAATGTTATGGTCTCTGTGTTACTTAGAGTGGGTCTATCAGAGGTTAGACTTTCTGGAGAAGAGCAGCAGAGTGTATCAAGTTAAAAAAAAAGGAAAGTGCAGAGGCTACCAATGAACCTTGAAACACAGATAACACGTAACAGCGGGTCAAAGCAAACTAAACACTCAGCACAAACAAATAAGAAGTACACAAAGGCAACAATCGATGAGTTCAAAAGGTTACTGAGTAAATAGAAACTGTTAAAATGACTATATGGGCTTAAAGGCAGCTGAGTAAACAGAGAATCCATATCTTAGCTAACACGTCGGAAAGAAAAACACTTGTTCATTTTGTTAGTTGTCTGCTGAACATCAATCAGGGATTACAGGCATCAAACTAACTCAGAATAGATAATTGTACATGTAATAGGACAGATTAAAGATTGATAATATTTCTGAACAGGAATCTTCAGTGGACTTACTGGGTCAAATCCAACTGGTGACGGAGGGGAAGATGCTAAAATGCGGGCTGTAGAGTCTCTTTGTGTTCCACTTGTGAAAATCCAGTAGCTTCTATATTTTCAGTAAAGCAACCTCTGCGCAAGAGTTGCATCATAAATTCAAGATTCTGAACTGAGTTCAGGTGTTAGAGATGCTTTACAAAGTCTCTCACGCAAAGTAAAGTGACACCGTACAAGACAGGCAAAGAATTCATTGTTCACTTCCTGTTTAAATTGGTGTGGGGGTGTTTAAAGCCTTGTTAAAACCGCATTGCCGGCCCCGCTGTGAAACATTGAGATGTCTCGCACCCACACGAGAAAGGCGAGCGAAGAGGAGATTTTAGAAATATAATCATGTACGTCTGGAAAAGCTTTAAGGTCTGAATCGTGTTGCTTTTGGTAAAACAGCTTGTCCTTTTTTTGTCAGGAACAATGCTTACAGCCATGTTGTAACAGAGGAGATTGTGTGAATAAATGCTGGTTGGTTTGTTCTTTATTTAAATCCACGTAAAGCCACCAGCCAGCTAAATATATTCACACACAGATCCTCTCCATGAGCCCTGCAAGCCTCCCAAAGCCAAAGATCTGAGGAGTTTTGTTGTTCTAGCCTGCAGCTCCGCATCGATCTATCAGAAACTTCACTGGTCCAGTTAATCACCTTATTCCTAGAGAGAGAGAGAGAGAGAGAGAGAGCGAGAGAGAGGGGGGAAAATAACAAGCCAGAGGGAAGAAAAGGCCCTGTTTTTGTTTGAGTAATTCATTTTAATTGTTGGGTTACAGTGCTTGAAGAGAAATTAATGGCTGATATTTGCAAAAATTGAGTTTACTGTTTTTGTTTTGTCGTTCTAATTGATGTAGTCATGCGCAAAAAGGACTGGGAGGTGTCAGAGGGAGGAAAAGAGGATGAGGGAGAAGGGTGGAGGTTAGGAAAAGGCTTCACTGACATACTTAATCACCCCCATTCTTTTTGCTGAAAGGAGGAAAAGTATGAATAGAAATAAAGGCGTGAGCAGAGGCTCGGGGTGAAGAGAGAGGGCAGGGAGGAAGCAAGGAAAGGAGGGGATAAAGAAGAGAAGATAATGAGAAAATAGAGAGATTTTCTTGTCATTTTAATGACACGAAGTCCTTCTTCTATTAGAGGAGAGAAGTGAGGCTCAGAAGGTGAAAAGACAGATTGTGGCTTCAAATTGTATTAATTATTTCAGTTTGTTGTTTTTATTTTCTGTAAAATACTTAAGAAAAGCCTGTATAATTAAAAAAATGTATACATATTATTAGGTTAATATTGTTTTTATGTGTAGTTTTTCAGTTATTAATAGAACAAACGTTAATTTAAAAAAAATACATATTTATACCTAGAATATCAGTTACTTTTTATGTGTTCAGCTTCATTTCTCACTAAGTACAACTTTGATCTTTAAATATTCTCAAATTATTCTAAAATTCAACGTTAAACAGAATGAAATGTCTAGTACAAATTACCCAGTAAGGCTCGTGTGACTGAGGTGACCCCCTGTTAACCTCCGGTCGCAAGGGAAAAAATGCCCGATTGGTGAGTGGCTCTGGAGGTTGTTGGCTGTCGCTGGGTGAAATCGATCGCAAAGAGTGTGCTGCACCTAAAACCTCCTTGTGATTGTTTTGGTAGCTAGCAGATTGCCAGAGTTGCCCACAGTTTGCATGGAAGACAAGGATTTGCCTGCAAACACTCACTAACTACTAGCCGAGCAGTAGTAAAGCTCAAAAAAGTGCAACACAAACTGGAAAAGGAAAACATTTGCCTCTGAAGTCAAAGTTGTGCCTCAGCACTGCAGCCAGCACATTTCAAAAAGCACAACTTTTACTAAGGCAAACGGTCTCCGTTTCCAGTTTGCATCGCACTCTTCATGGTTTCACTACTGCTCAACGAGTGCTTAGCGAGTGTTTGCAGACAAGACGGCGTCTTCCATGCAAACTGCAAAGCGCCCAAAGCAATCACAAGGAGGTTTTTGGTGCAGCACTATATACCTCTTTGCAACCAATTTTACCTTGTGACAGTCAGCAATCTCCAGCAACCACTCACCAACCAGTCAGGGAATACACAATTCTCCCTAGTGAGCTGTTGTTGCCAGGGAGTCACTGACCGGTCTCTAGGCCTGTGTGACTGGGGCCGTAACCAGGGTTTAGAAGTTAGTGAAGTCCAGAATTTTTTCTCTTAATGTATCATATTTAAGGTGTAACACCTGTGCTCCAGTCACCAGTAGAAAAGACTACACCTCTGAAGAGACTGGGTCCCAATAGAATCAAAACCCAAACAACCCAAAATAAACTCAACACAACCCATTCAGAAGCACCGTAGGGTGGGCCATAACTTTGCAGCCTTCTGTCCTTTCAAGGTAAAAGTAATCTAGAGTGTCACTGTCTTGCTTCTGTCTTGTTCTGGGAAGAAAAAAAAAAGGTCCAGACCTTGGTGACCTAATAGCTGGTTACAGCCATTTGTTTAGCAATTAATTTCACAGCGAGCTGGTCAGGGAATACACATTGTACACAATTTGTACATATTACAGTTACTCTTGTATTGTGTTTTTTTACTGACTTCTGCAGTTTTAGCACTTCTAGCATTTTTGATTGTACTTTATTTATCTCTATTTTTAATTTTTATTGTTTTCTAATATATCTATCTCAATTTTTCTTTTCCAACCCTTGTGCTGCTGTAACATGTGAATTTCCCCAGTGTGGGATTCATAAAGTCTATCTTATCTTATCTTATCTTATCTTACCTATCTCCCTAGCGACCAGTGATCGTGGCCAACCGGTCTCAAGGCCTGTGTGACGGGGCCCTAAACAGTTGTGCTTAAAGTTAAAGAGTAGCCATGATATTTCACTTTCATGCACTTTACTGTCAGTATGTCAGAATGTGGTGCTGACAGAGCACACATTTTCTCATTGTGTTAAAGTAGATCTCCATATTTTGGTCATATTTGATTTTTCTCAATAACTAAAGGATTTCGCTGTTGAGAACAGTTTGTGATCCCATAATGCATTGTGACAAATATTACCACACTGCTGTTTTGGATGTTCATGAACAGCTGTTTTAGAGACACATGGTTACACAGACAGTGCCCATTTGGTTGAATTATTATTATTTTTTTTTTGACACAGCGCCTAATGTAATTTAACCTAATTTAATCTAATCAAATGAATGCATTGATCAATTAATCGACACTGTCTAGAACTGAAATGAATCAAACCATTAGATGACTGATAGAAGCAAATTGCTCCTCACTGCTGATCGTGGGATAACTGTATCAATCACACTGTGGAGTTTAAAAAAAAAATGAACAGGCTTTCATTTGTTTCTTAATAAGAACATCAATCAGACAAAGAGTAAAGCCACTAACATTTATCATGTGTCGCTCACATGCGATCTTGTGCAGATTTACCTGTTCTCCATCCTGCCATTACTGACTCGATAAAACTGAATCTATGACCATAACTTTTGATTTCTTCTTTTATTGTTGTTCTTTGACAGGTGTCAGACAAGCCTAAAGCCAGAGGCACAGCCCTGAGGTAAGACAAATAACCAAACACTATTATGTAAAATGGTGATTTATTCATCTTAATTCCATATAGTGAATGGACTACACTTGCAGTCCCTTTTTATCCTTAGAGTTTTTACAAAGCACTCACAATAGAGCTGGGTTCCAAGGTGCTCACCTGCTATTGAGAGCTACTTGGGCTTGAGTCAGACCACAGACAGATGCAGTGTATTACTTGTTGTTTTGCCAGAGAGAAATAAGTGAAATTCACATATGGTCTGCATTAAGTCAAGTAGCTGGAGTATCATCCTTCTATATGGTGTGGCAGCCAGCATGTCTTTGGCAAAGGGTGTAAGGTTAATGGAGTGTGTGACTTTCAATATCAGCCAAACAACAAGCTATAAATAAATGTTCTTTGCCCTGAAACATGCAATTGAGGTAGCTGTGGTCAGTGTTTCTCCAGTCTTTTTTTTTTTTTTTTTCTGTAGTTGTTTTTGAAAGCACTGTTAA
>VUQI01061588.1:0-27944 GCA_015106735.1 Paratilapia polleni
CTACATCTATAACTACAGCCTTTTTCCTCTGCTTGTCCACCACTACTATGTCCGGTTGGTTAGCCATCACCAGTTTGTCTGTCTGTATTTGGAAGTCCCACAGGATCTTAGTTCGGTCATTCTCAACCACCCTTGGAGGCGTGTCCCATTTTGACCTTGGGATTTCCAGGCCATACTCAGCACAGATGTTCCTATACACTATGCCAGCCACTTGGTTATGGCGTTCCATGTGCGTCCTGCCTGCTAGCATCTTGCACCACACTGTTTTGTGCTGGATTGTCTCAGGGGCATCTCTGCACAGCCTGCACCTGGGGTCTTGCCTGGTGTGATAGACCCCAGCCTCTATTGACCTTGTGCTTAGAGCTTTTTCCTGGGCTGCCATGATTAGTGTCTCTGTGTTGTCTTTCAGTCCAGCTTTGTCCAGCCATTGGTAGGATTTTTTGATATTAGCCACTTATTCTATCTGGCAGTAGTACATGCCATGCAGGGGCCTGTCCTTCCACGATGGTCCCTGTTCATGCTCCTCTTCTTTCTCAGGTTTCTGCTGCCTGAGGTATCCACTAAGCACATGATCAGTCGTGGCCATCTTCCTGAAGTATTCATGGATCTTTGTTGTTTAATCTTGGATAGTGGTTCTGACACTCACTAGTCCTCAGCCTCCTTCCTTCCACTTAGCGTACAGTCTCGGGGTGCTGGATTTGGGGTTGAAACCCTCCGTGCATCGTAAGGAGCTTTCTTGTCTTGTTGTCAGTGGCTTCTATCTCCTCCTTTGGCCAGCTTATTATCCCAGCGAGGTATCTGATGAGCTGTCTCTGACATCCCCCATTATATGGAACTTGGCCTTCAATTTGGAGATGGTACTAGGCTTCACTCCAAATAATGCTGAAGCCTGGTTTTGCGGAATACCAGCTTGAAGTTGCCCTATGGCATGGGCCCTATCCAGATCAGTCAGACGTGGCATGCTTGGAGCAGACACCAACTGACCGCTGTAGCAGGGTCCATGCTCACAGGTGCTACTAATCAGGTGCCAATCAGGCTCTTGATTGTCAGCACCTGGGGTACCAACTTGTCTATCACAAGTCGTTAGCCAATGAACTTCTCAATCCTCCTTTCTGACTCTTAGAATGATCATAATTTTCAAAACTTAACTTTTATTGAAATGACTGACTAAGCCCATAAACTCGTCAGGAAAATGTTTACAGAGATCCAGACAGAGGGCTGTTTCCTCATAGACTTCTTTTGGACTGGAAGTCTGTTTGCAATCGCAGGTATTGCCCCCTGGTGGCCATTAAAAGGCACCATTGAGGGTTAAAAATAATTTAAAATAGTCACAAAAATAATCTGTGTAGCAGTTCTTCCAGGCATTACAATAAAGCACCATAAAGAGGCACAAATGAAAAAGATGATTTACGAGGTGTAGCAGAGTTAGAAATTAGCAGTAAGGCCCTAGTCACACAGGCCTAGAGACCATCTGGCAACCTGGCAACCACCAGTTGCTAGGGAAAATGTGTATTCCTCGGCTGATTAGCGAGTGGTTGCTGGAGGTTGCTGGCTATCACTATGTGAAATCGATTGCTAACGACCTAGTCACGCAGGCCAAGAGACCAGTCAGCGACCTCCTGGCAACCACAGGACGCTAGAGAAAAATGTGTATTCCCCGACTGGTTGGCAAGTGGTTACAAGAGGTTGCTTGCTGTCCCTAGATGAAATTGATCACAAAGAGCTGGTGCACTGAAAACCTCCTTATGATTGCTTTGGTCGCTGGCAGATTCCTATAGTCGCCCATAGTTTGTATGGAAGACACCAACTTGTCTGCAAACACTTGCCAACTACTCACTAAGGGGTAGTGAAACTGCAGAATCCAACACAAACCAGAAACAGAGACCAAGTAAAACAAGCGCTTTTTGAAACATGTTTGTTTCAGTGGTGAGGCACAACTTTTATTTTGAAGACAAAAAAATAAATAAAATATAATAATCTAATACCTTGTAGCTAGCTACAGAGCTAGGCTAATATAAACACATTAATACAATACACAATTTGTAGATTGAAGATTAAATTGTTCCCAATAAAAGTACATGTTGAGTAGCAAAATCTTAGTTGGACCAAGAATGATTGTTTTCTGAAGTGTTAAAATATTTTTGTCCAGGACAGAAATTCTTCAAATAAAACTGTTAAAAGCTAAAAACTGTGACTTTTTTTTTTTTTAAACTTAGCTTACGGGTGTGCTTAACCTAAACAGTGCTAATAAAAGGCTGTAGAAACCTAGCATGACAACTGAACAGTTTGTGGGAATCTAGGTGATTAGTGACATAGCACGGTGAGCTGGTAATCAGAAAGTGATGAAAGTAGAGAACCTCTTGACCTTGTTGCAGGCACCCCATGATGGACTCTCCTTCTTAATCAGGGTGAAATCCAGTTATCAGCCTGCTGACTGTGCTGGAAGGAATTCAAGCAAAATTGATGTTGGTAGCAAAGGAATTCTCCATTTCCTCCCTGCATTAATATGTGAGGGGAATGTGCATACCTTTGTTTCTCCTGCTTTATTTGTTCTTTTATTTAATTAGTTATTGTTTTATTAGATTTTCTGCTCTCTAGGCTTTATGCCACACTAGATTGGCATGGCCTGGCTTCAGCAGGCTTGGCTACAATTACATTTAACAAGGGTTGCTCTCCTCTGCATCAGTGGTTTTATCAGGTCCACACTGACACGCCTCCTCTTGTCTGTGGTGGAATTGCACTAAGCATTTGTAGTGGTACACATATTTGTCTGTGGGACTGCATGCTATTTTATTCTGTGAATTAAGGACTTTCAGTGTGTACTGCATGCTTCTGTAGCATGTCAGGTTGGTTGTATTTTTTTGATGATTCACAGAGATATGGACCGTGTGGACCCAACATTCCCAACTGGAAGATAGCTAACTCTGTTTCCTAACTTAATTGATTAAGTACCTTTTTCACATCATTCCTCTACAATTTTAGTTTGGGATTGTGTATATTTTTATCCATCTTTGTAATGCACTTTCAGAAGCATTTGCACAAAATCAGCCTCTCATAAATTGTTCCTGTTTTTGGAAGCAATAAGGCTGGTCACATGAGATACTGATGCAAACCTAGATTCAGGGGTTCTTCCTGCCCCATAGCAGGAGGTGGTGTTGTCAGACAAACTAGAGATATTCTCTGTAACGGTTACTTCAGGTTTCTGGGGGCTTGTGTCTATTCAAAAAACAAGGAACAAAGCACTGCAGCATGTTAAAAAAAAAACGTAAGCCTCATCCAGCATACCTGGGTGCAGAAACAGGGTGCTTATATCATCACTTAACCAGCAGAACCAGGGGGTTAGACTTTGACTATGGCTTAGATAAACCTAAAAATCAGATAGATTTCTAAATTCTTCTGTTGCAAAAAGCATTTTAGTCACTGACTATGTTGAATTCTGGGTAAATTAAGGATTTTCCCAAAGATTTTCAAAAAATGGCAGACTGAGTGACAGTACCTAACCGCTCAGCTCAGTTTGCACCAGCAGAAAGTGTTTGTCTTTTGAAAGAATTCAACAGCTACAAGGACACTTTACTTGGAAACTCAGTGAAGAGTATAAGAATATTTTTAAACTGATACAATGAAAATACTGATACTGATACAATGAAAATAAACTGTTTAAACAGGCCTCAATTCTTTAGTCAGGTTCAGGATAGTTTCTTTGGGCAAACAAAAACATCTGACGATGTCTTTGCTGTTATATATTTATTCTGTGGTCTTTAGCAACTCTCATTTCTCTCTCCATAATAACGTTAGGAAACCACAGACTAATCTATGGACAAAAACTGGTCCAACCCAGCAGACCCATCTAATGTATCTTTAATGTAACAGACTAGCAGATGTGATAAAACAGTAGCATTTGGCACCCTGAGCTGGACTTTCTGTCTTTTCAGTGGTTAATTTTATCGAACCTCATGATACAGAGAGCAGTGATGACTACCAAATTCGATATTAGTGATAGAGCAGAATGCAATGTGGTAAAATGTGGTGTCTTTAAGTTGACAAGAGAGACAGCCTTTAATTCTTGTTTGTGAAATGTTTAATGTTTTTGAGAAGTGTTGAATTGTTAGCATTTAGTTCAGTTAACACATCTCTGGCACTTATGTAGTCGTTTGAAGTTAATTAAATCCACAGCACAGTTCCTCACACCAGCAGCAGAGGGAGTTATCGAGGTTTGCCTCAGCACTCATGAGTGTCACTATCAAGTGCAAAGACAAACAAGTCTGTTGATTTATCTGGAGCTGAAGGACATGTCTATTTAAGCCTTTATCTGCTCAGATTAATTTGCCGTCAGTATCTGCAGCACCTGCAAAATTCAACACAGTCACGCAGCCACAAAGAGATTTACACGAGAGCTGCTCAGCATGACCACAGCGTGCTGCTTCTGGTCACTGGGCTGCACCGCTGAATTAAACATAGATCAAGGTTGTTGCACATGTTATGCTCATTTCCATAGTGTTTACTAAACATGCAACACACAGCAGGGAGCAACAGCAAGTGTTAAGATCAAATATTAATTTCTGCTGGGAACATGCTGTTTTTGAACATGTCATCTGAAGTTCTGAATTTGAAATATGGCTTCAAATGAAAGATTATGATTAAAATGTGCAGTTGTGAACGCAACAACTTGTTCTTAAATATGACTGAGAGTACAGTAAATAAATAAATACATCATGCACAGTTCTATTTGAATGAATGACAAAAAAAGAAGGAAGGCACGCTTGGTGTTTTTCATTGTGTGTGAAGTGCAGACTGTCTGCATTTGAGCAATAGATTTGACCAAAATGACAGGTGCTTAAAATCGGTTTTACACCATGTGCATGTTAGCACTTTGCTCAAAGCACTGCTGGTCTGTCTCTTGTCTTGACTTTACAGAGTAGTGCCTATACAATAATGGCAATATCTGCATTTCGACTGGTTGGCCTATAGGCCTTGCTTTCACTATGCAGCTTTGTGTGCCGCCAGGGAAAGTCCTGGGAAAATCAAGCAAAACAGGAAGAGGATAGCACTTTTGTTTTAGCCATCAGTAGCTTTTAACAAATTGTGGATGCTGAAAGCAGAATGGACATTCACTCAATGGAGAGAACCTTTTGGACTTGAGAGGTTTCAAAAGTGGCATTCAGTTGGTGTTGGTCCTGCTAGATTTTAAGAAACATAATCTTCCTATTTGCAACTGTGGCAGGAGGTGTGTGTGTTTACTGGTAATGAATGTAACACAGAGCAAAATAAGAAGAAAAAAGTAAGAAAGATAAAAAACAAAACAAAAAAATGGTTTTGAATCTGAGGTATCTACTCTGCGCTGGATTCCCAGCTAATGCTGAACAAGGTGAACAGTCATTCACCTTAATAGTCTAAAATGAAGGATTTTGTCACTCTGTGTTAGTCCTGTGAAGGACTGGCAACATGTCTTTTAGTTTACAAGTATCAGCTGGGCTCCATCTCTTCTGCGACTCAAGCCACATATAAGAAAATGAAGAGATTTTGGTCCATTGCTTAAAAATTTCTCTGTTATTTCTAAACTATACTTTTCAAATCTGTTCATTGGACACCTGAATATGTTTTCAGTGAAATGATAAGACTGCTGCAGATGTCAGAATCCTGCAGATGTGTGTGTTGTTTTGAAATGAATGAAACAGCAGGCAGCTGGCCCACTTGAGCCTCAGAAAACATCGCAGGCACAATGAGTGAAATCCATGAAATCTTTTTTGGCATGAAAGTCGAAAATATTGCCAAGTTGTATTATTATGAAAACAACAAGCCTGCACTTGCTTCAGACCCTGCCAATCTCATGAATGTGTTAAATGGAACAAAAGCAGACCACTGATAGATTGATCAATTCTCTTTATTATGCCAGAAAGATACAAGTGGGAAATACAGAAATGTATTACACAGATTGCAGTTAGTGCCACTCCTGTGAAGTGTCTTGTTGTTTTCAGTGACCTTGGTTGCCTACCAACATGTTTCTGTCACACTCCTACAGACTGGACTAAACTGGAATACATCAGTGATGTATACACAAATACTCGTGCTTCTTTTATGTGATCTGCATCCAACACTGAGAGAGATTCACTGTTTTCAGAAACTGAAAAAAGCAATCATGAACACAAAGACTGAGATTTGCTGAACATCGGCCTAATCAAGGAGGATCACCTTCAGCACCTGCTCTCTGTGGGGGCACCAGGTGCATAACAGTTCATTTTTACCCAGCACAGGAGATGTTTTTAACACATCAGTGGGTCCAATAAATATGGAGCATAGTGCTTGACCTTAATCTGTGTGTGGAGTGGCTGTGGGTCTTTAAATTTTTAGCAGTTTTTCAGGGTTAAAGCGGGAGAAAGAGAGAGAAATCATTGTAAGGCATCACATAAAATATTTTGCAACAAATTTATCTGAGATTAAAAAGAGTAAGTATGAAACTTGTGCTGAGAAAATGACAGCACCAAAATGACACATTGCTTTTTAAAGAAATTAATGTAATTGTGTTTCAGTGACTGCAAAAAAGGGACAGACTGTGATAACCATATTATCCAAAAATGCATGAAATGGATACAAAGACAGAAAATATGCAAAAAAAACAAACAAACAAAACAACTAAAAGAAAAGTAAAAATCTAAAGATTCAACACTGACTTCTTTTCTTTTCTTTACTTTTTTCTTATGTTTGCAAAAAACCCCTTCATGTGCAGCAACAGTGGCTCAAAAATATCCT
This sequence comes from Paratilapia polleni, assembly GCA_015106735.1. Taxonomy (NCBI): domain Eukaryota; kingdom Metazoa; phylum Chordata; class Actinopteri; order Cichliformes; family Cichlidae; genus Paratilapia; species Paratilapia polleni. Next base: position 6,748 of record VUQI01061588.1, read on the forward strand.
CCAGCCTTCGTTTTGAAACAAGAGAGCACGATATTGTTGAGTTGCTAAACAAATGATTGCATTATGCTCGAGCCCGGTGCCGTGGCTCCTGCCAAATGTTGATGGAATCATTGGCTTTCAACCACCAAGACATTTGCATTGAGTTGTTTACCAGCCAAAAGGATTGCTGCAAGGATGCACTGCAAGGGGAAAAAAAAAAAAAAAACAGCACAACTCACAGCTGATCCAATTAGCTCAAACAATGAAAATGTTCAAGGACAGCAAAGACACAAACTGCCTCAGAAAATCAGCAATTCATTATTCCTTTGAGTGACAATTAACTGAAGAGACGGATTCTTCATTTATCAAATCCAACATGTAAAACGAGATGAGTATAGATTGTCTCTTTAAAAGGAGGAAGTTTTTTTGTTTGTTTTTTTGTTTTTTCTACTGAATGATGACATCAGCTGCTGAGCATCATAGCTATGGTGTCATCTATATGCATCTAAAGGGACAGCATTCGATACGAAGAGGTCACCCAGGGGGACAAAGACACACAGCAGCACAAAGGCTTTTCACTCTCAGAGATAAATAGTGGATCACAGTTTATATGAGACAGAATAACATCTTCCTTTTCTACCTCAGTTATTGTGTTCCCTGGATTAAAGAGAAATGGATTTGATCTGAGTAAAAGAAAGTAATTTCGGACACATTTACATCTTCAAAGACTTCTTCAGGGACAGAAATTGTCTATGAACAAAAAACAGATCCATCTCATTTCTAGAAACTTAATTTAAGGTCACCCTTGTCCAATTATAACTCAAACCCATAAAACTGTGACAGTGTCAGTCTAATTCTGGGAACCTCCCAGGCTGACTCCTGAATCTGCAAGGTTGCAAAAGTCATAAAAACAGTTTTAACTAAATACTGTAAGACAAGCCAGACTTTCTCATGTGGTCTTTTTCAGCACATGTGATGGGACAGAGGGAGTCTTTCTTTCTGCCTCTCTCCTAGCAGATAGATATTCAGCTGCTTGTTCTGAGTGGGTGTCTTGGTCTAGATCGACATTCCTGCCGGGGTTTGAGGATATCTCCCATGTTTGTGTCCCACAGTTCTTTTCCATGGTTGCTATTGTTTTCCCCTCGCCCTGTCCTTGGCCATCCAGCCCCAGGAACAAATCCAAGACTCTTCTGGACACGAGGGCACAAGCAGTGTGGTTAGCCCACTCTCTGCATTCCTGCACCCTACCTCTGTCAGGCCTGTGGGTGCTGCACTGAAGTCCAGCCTTGCAGGACAAACAGCACAGTGTACAAGGCAGAGTGGACAAACACATCTCGCTCTGAGTCTATTTCCCCACTTTAGACTCTCTGTACAGGAAACTGGGCAGCCATGTTAGCTCCACAGTCATATATGAAATTAGGGCATGTTCACCCACATATTCAGGATTCCTCAGTTGATGAGTTCAAACAAAGGCCTCACATTTCTACACTTCTACAAGACTTTAGATTTCCTCTGAGTCACTGATTTAACTGAATGAGCTGCATTTTGAGCTGCTAAAAGATTAAAAAGCTGTATATAAACTAAGTGATATTAATGAAGGATATCATTGTTGAGGGGCAGCTGTGAGGGGCAGCTGTGAGGGGCGGCTGTGGCTCAGGAGGTAGAGCGAGTCAGTGGTTCGATCCCTGGCTCCCCTAGTCTGCATGCCGATGTATCCTTGGGCAAGATACTGAACCCCCACGTTGCCCCTGATGCATTCATCGGAGTGTGAGTGTGAATGTTAGTAAGCACTTAAGTGTGGGTAAAAGTGCTGTATGAATGTATGTGAGACTGGGTGAATGTGGCCTGTAGTGTAAAGTGCTTTGAGTACACAGAAACTGAGTAGAAAAGTGCTATATAAGTACCAGTCCATTTACCATCATTGTTTATTCTAATATGTAATTTTCAAACTTCCAAGCAAGCAACTTCCCAGAGAGGAATGACTGTTTAGCCAAAATTTGGCTTACATGTGCACATTTTGCCATAACTAACGGAGTTGACTCACGGTGAGACGGGCTGCCTCAGCTCAGTCACCAATCCATCTTACATGGCCCAGATGTCAGGTCTATTGCGACATTTGGTCCACACATTTCCCAGTGGTTCAACTGAGCTGCAATATAGTATATAATATAGCCAATATAATATAGCCCAGATTAGCCCTAAATGTGATTGCTGTCTGGGATCTAATTAGATTTATAGATTAATTTAAAACCAACAAATTATTTTGCCCCCTTTTTTCCTTTTGAAAACATGTGGTTTGAATATAAAGTTGGTGGTTTAAAAGGGACCTATTATACATTATTCTAGCATCACATTTTTATTCTTAATGCTGTGAGGCAGTGTGGAGAGGATCCAAAGGCAGTACATGAAAGCAGGTTTGAACAAACAAAATAATGAGCCTTCATCTGGCTAAAGCAGAAAGTCCATACAAAAAAATACAAAAGGGTAACATGATACAGGAATCCGGGTGACTGAACAAAGGGAATGAAACACGGAATCCAAGAAGGAAAATCAAAAGTAAGCTCTGACAAAGGGAGAGACAGGGCTATACAATTGTGGTCAGAAGTTTACATACACTCATCATGGGCATGAATGTCAAGGTAATTTTGGGCTTTTAATGATTTATTTGAACTGTTATTTTTCCAGGGTGGAATGATTATACAGCATACATCTTTAATGAAAAAACAAGAACTGGGTGCATAGGTTTGAATTTACTTTGGATTTTCTCTAATCCACACAGAGTTAAAACTATACATACAGGCTCAAGTATATAGATACACCCCCTAATATTTGGTTAAATGTCCCTTAGCAAGTTGCACCTCGACCAGACACTTTTGGTAGCCATCAACAAGCTTCTGGCATAATTCTGGCTGGATATTTGACCACTCTTCTTGGCAGAATTGGTAGAGTTCAGGTACGGGCCCAACTTTTAAGCACAGTCCACAAATTGGGAAGGCCATTCCAGAAGCTTAATGGAGCCATTTCTAAACAACAGCAGATTCAAAGATCATCAGTTCAAACACATGTATGTGTCACCACTTTGCCAAGGTCTGGAAGAAGACCCAAACTGTCACTGTCAGATGAGAGGAAATTGGTTAGGATGTTCAGGAACAATCCAGGAACCACCAAGGCTCAACCCTGCCATGAACTGGAAAGTGCTGGAACACCAGCGTCACTGTCCACAGTGAAGTAAGTTTTATATCGCCAAGAAAGAAGCCCCTCCTCCAAAACTGACACCTTCAAGCTTGACTGAAATTTGTAGCTGACTACATGGACAAGCTTAATGCCTTCTGGAGAAAAGTTTCATGGTCAGAAGACACAAAGATTGAGCCATTTGGTCACATTGACAAGAGGTATGTTTGGAGGAATAAAGGTAAGGCTTTCAAACATAAGAACACTGTACCAGCTGTCAAGCATGGTGGCGGTAGCATCATGCTCTGGGGCTGTTTTACTGCCAGTGGTACTGGTACATTGCACAAAGTGGATGGAATGATGAAGAAGGAGGACTGCCTCCAAATTCTTCAACTTCACCTCAAATCATCAGCTACTTGATTTAAACTGGGCACAATTGGGTGTTCCAACAGGACAATGATCCCAAACACACATCAAAACTGGTTTTGGAATGGATAAAGCAGACTAACATTAAGCTTCTGGAATGGTCTTCCCAAAGTCCCGACCTAACCCCTATTAAAAATTTTGCTATGCTTAAAAGCCAAGTCTGTGCCCACCAATTTAAATGAACTCTACCAACTGTGCTAAGAAAAGTGGTCAAATATCCAGCTAGAATTATGCCGGAAGCTTGTTGATGGCTACCAAAAGTGACTGGTTCAGGTGTAACTTGCTAAGGGAAATTTAACCAAATATTAGTGGGGGTGTATGTTTATATTTGAGCCTGTATGTATAATTTTGACCCTGTGTGGATTAGAGAAAATCCAAAATAAATTCAAATTTGTGCACCCAGTTCTTGTTTTTAAAAGTCATTAAAGATGTACGCTGTACAATCATTCCACCCTGGGAAAAGAACAGATCAAAGAAATCATTAAAAGCCCAAAATTACCCTGACATGGGTAATGGTAATTTGTGGGTGGGGTTGGTTTGCTTACAGCCAGAGCTGTGTGCCTGAGGGGTATCCACTCTTACTGACATCACCAAGACCTAATAGTAGAAAAAAAGCTTCTGAAACTGAGAGTTTAGAGCAGTCTGAACCCTGAGCTCACATGCATTACTGGTACATACACAGAAACTATTATTTTAAACTCTGGCCATTCACCATCGTAACAATATATGAAAGAAAATAAAGAAAACCATAAAGATCCATTTTAAAGCTGTGCAGTTAGTCTCAAATAGTCCATTTCAGTGTTTTGCACCTGTGGTTTTATTGTACCGTTAGCCCCAGGATGGTCTACAGCCAGCATTGTACCAATAATGCAGCCACATTAAAAGCCATGGAATAATTTATTTGCTACACTCTATATTAGGCATTAATGAAATGCTGTCAACAATAATAATGTCTTCTTTAAATTAATTTGTTTATGTATTGATTTATCTAGCCATTCACTTACACCAACATTAACAGTACATAAAACAATGGTTCCAGTCTATAATTAATGCTCACATACATCTGCATACGTTCCCAGAATAGCTCAGTTTGAACTGAAAGACAAGCATAACATTTCATTATATCCACAGGTTGATAAGCAGCAGAGTTCCTCTCTCGGCATCTAAAGGTCAGGGTTGTCATCAAGTGGTCTCCAGACTCTGGATGTCATTGTAAACCTTTTTGTGCCATGTTCATCATCACTGCAGTCAGTATAGCATTGTTATATGATATGACTGTGCTAAAAGGTTTTTGGGAGGTTGTAGACATTCTGTGGGCTAATAATACACTACAACCACAAGTCCAAAAAGTCAAGTCCCTTTCTATTTTCATTTAAGAAGAAAAAATTAAACCCAAACCTAAACAAGTAAAAATGAAACTGAGAAACAATTTGAAGTAATCAACAAAAAAGGATAATGAAGTTTAAGATACATGTTTGAAATTAATTTCGGTTTGATTTGAACAAAGAACTTCCAATTCTTACACAAACCCTAAGGGTACAATAAATAAAAATATTTTCAGCTTGTTCACATTTAATTGTTCATTGTGGATCACAAAATTCAGGTTACTTTCATTCATACAGTCACAGAATTCAAACCTGAACATTGAACCCTGAGTTAAATCAGTCTTGTTAAATACATTTTAATTTTCTATCTACATATATTCAGATATATGGTCTCCCAAGCAAACTATTTTAGATTTGTAAGTATATTGGTATTTAAATTTCATGTTTACTTTGGCTGTTCTTTGCTTCCGTTCACTTATTTGAGTTTAACCAGCTGGAAGACCCCAGATGCTGCTGCCTAAGAGGCAGCTAATAAAGGATCCAAAAAAGAATAAAGACCAAAGCTTTTCAAATGCAATTAATCTGTCAAATCTTACTGGAATATAAAAGGATGTGTTGCATTTCCTGTTAAACAAAAGTTTTTTCATTTGAAAAAGTTCCATTTTCCTCATGGCGATATCATCCAGTTCTCATTTCCTTCTTTGGAAGTCACATAATGTGATACAATAGTATTGGTCCGTCTGTGCTTCTCTTTTCTTCTCCTCTTTCGCCTCGCCCCCAAACCAGTTTCATGGCTGTCCCTCCCTGAGCCTGGTTCTGCTGCAGGTCTTGTCATGTTAAATGGGAACTCTTCCTCCCCACAATTGCCAAGTGCTGTTCAAAGGTGGCTGTCAGATTGCTGGTGTTCTTTCTCTGATATAGGAGAAAACAGTCAATCTGCTGCAAAGAAAAGGACCAACATAAAAGATAAATAAATAGAAATGGAAGTTTCAAGGCTATACTGCTCTAAGACTGAGGCTTTCATTATTTTATTTTTTGAAATCCTGTGAAAGCAGGAGAACAAGCGCTGCTATCCCCCACTGAGACTGTCTGCAGACATTCAGCCTCAGACATCAGCAGGAGAGAGAAACATGATTAGAACCACGATGCATTATCCTTGTAATGATGCTTAGCAACTCAGCAACAGCATGAGAGAGGAGAAACAGCTTCTGTCCAGAGCTTGTTTGTTTCAAAATGATATGTCCCTCATGCAGAGCATGATTTTTTTAATCCTATTTCCACATTTGGCACACAGTCTTGATAGATTCCTTAAAGGTAACAATAACAAGACAAACACAAATCAGACAGCTCACAACAGACGACATAAAATGAACCAGAATGCCACAAACGTAACAGTAGCACATATACTGCATGCCAAGAAGAGGTTTGTGGAGTTTTGTCAATAAATACCAATGAAAATAATAAAATATAAATCTTATTAATTTTAATTTATGCACACAGGATCAGTGTGTCATTAGACACAGTCAGCTTGGCCGTTTATTCAGCAAGCCAGGTTATTCACATCCCTGGCTCTGGATATGTTAGTGACTTGGCTTGTCACTAGTATCCATAGATACAGAATATATACGGCTTTTTATCTATGATTAGCATCCTAGTTGCAACGTTATATTGAAATATACAATATTTGTAATGTGCAAATGATCTGCAGATGGTTGTTTTGTAAATAGATTAAATGATACATGATTAGAAAGGCAGGAAGCAACAGATATCCTAGTCTAAGGATGCTGGTGACTACCCTAGAAATGTTAGCAGCTGAGGTGGATGTGTGATTTACCCAGAATACCTTTATCAGCCAGGTCATTATACATACTGTATAATGGGGTGCCAAGGTTAGCATGTGAATTACTTGGCAAATTACTTGTGAAAAAAATAGCCAAACTTGGTGAGTGATCTTATAAGTCTGTAAGACCTAGAAAAATAGAAAGCAGCTTTATTCAGCATCTCTGCACCAAATTTGCCCCTCTGTCTCGTCACCTGTTACCGTGCCTGCTTTCTTGTGAAAAAGCCAGAAGTTAGCTCTGTCTTATTATCTAGTGTTTACAAGCCATGACTGCTGAAATTGTTTTTACCTTGTGGGTGTATGTATGCGTCACTGTGGCACCACAAAGGCAGTTTTAAGTGTTTTGGCAGCTTTTTTGCTTTTTCTACCATGCAATTATGCAAGATGCAGTTAAGAAAAGAGAGAGAGAGAGAAAGGAATGAAATGGGGGAAAAAAGAAAATGAAATGAGGAAGAGAAATGTGGTCTGACCCATGAATACTGAGGATGGCACAAATAGGGAGCCCATTGCACCTTGTTTTTACATTTGGCCCAGGCAGTAAAGTGTGTCATTAAGTACGCATTTCTAACTCCCCGAATCTGTTTTTTTTTTTTTTTAATTGATTTGAGTGATGTTTACTAGTCGCCATAGTAGATACTATTGTACAGGTAAAGGTGTGTATATCTCTGTCTGTCTGCTTATCTACGGACTAACATTGACAGCATAGCATTGCATCTGTGCAAGATAAATTCACTAACCTTTACAAGTGTGTTGAGATCACTACACTACCACTCAGTGACACTGTGGTAGTGTGTGATCCCAATCCAAGAGTGTTTCTAATTTATTTTGGGAACTGGTCTGTTGGACTGATGTTACTTTTTCTGATTGATTTCCAAATTGTTTTTGAGCTCATTTGTTCCTCTGACTGGTTTGCTCAACCACGAAGTCAAAATTTAAATCTGTCTTTATTATATATATTAATTTAGTTAAAATGTTAAAATGGGCACCATGGTGGTGCAGTGGTTAGAAATGTAGCCTTAGAGCAAGAAGGTTCTGGGTTTGAACCGGCTGGCCAGGTGGGACCTTTTTTTGTGGAGTTTGCACGTCCTCCCTGCGCCTGTGTGGGTTTCTGCCCGCTCCCTCCCACAGTCCAATGTCAAGTTAGATGCGCATGTTAGGTTAACTGGTGATTCTAAATTAGCCGTATGTGTGAATGATTGTCTGTTTCTCTGTGTTAGTCCTGTGATGGACTGGCGACCTATGTATCTTAGCTCTTGTCCAATGTCAGCTGGGTTCCAGCCCCTCTGTGATCTTGAAGTGGATACATGGTTAAGAAAATGGATGGAAATTCAAAAATGCCTTGCCATATATATATATATTAAAACACCAAGATAATGGAGACAGTTCCTAATGTAATATTTTCACCTCAGAAAAGTTGCCAAAACCACAGTTTCCATTAGTTTTTGTTGTGTGATATAAAAACAGATTCATTTAAACTGCAGATGTCCAGTTTAACACATTTTTTTTCTCTTAACATTTCTGTCTGACTTGAAATAAGAAGCAAACAAAAAGGCATCTGTTCCAAAATATTAATATTCTGATGCTGCATGGGTGTTTTCTAACACAACTCACCGTTCAACAGATCCTGCTTTGTTCGCCAGCTGCTGCAGCCACTCTGGGTGAAACAACACATCCAGGACTGCTTGTAGTGTTGTAAAGTGGTACAATGGCAAAAGAAATTTAAACTTTACACTACTAAACAGTCATTCAATAGTTCCAATGAAACAATGACAGCTAGCAAAAGTATTTACTCCAGGTTCTCTTTCTTTTTTTAACTCTTTAGTGTAACTCAGGGTCTTCATGATCAAATGTAGTTTGCTCAGTTATCAAGGAACTACACATGCTGGAACCTTCCATTGTTCTGAGCACTTTTTAGTAGCTACCTTTTATTGTTTTGCACATTTAAAATTAGTACATTTAATGGTAAAAAATAGCATTGTTATCAGCATTAAAACATGAAGTTTGGTTACAATTTTTGAGTTCATAACACAGATCCTGCTCTGCTGTTAGTCATAAACTGTAATAACTGGAGCTCTGTGACAGATTTGAATGTCTGGTTTAAAGACACTAAAACAGAGAAAACGCAAACATGAAAAGTCACCTCAAGTTTATTTTATTTCTCTGCAGAGAGATACTTGGCTCATGTTCCCAGGTTTTTGCATCTTTCACACAATAATCTTTCCCTTTCTTCTGGGCCTCTTAATCTGGTGACTGTACATCCAATTCAAACACAATGCATGAAGAAGATATATGAGGCCGATTCAACAATGGCCTCACAGTGCTTTGGGCTGCTTTGCATCAGGGTGTGAGTTCAGACTCAGAGATAACCCTTGTTGTCCCTGCGGCCGGGGTGAGGCAGATGGGGAGAGGAACAATGGCCGGGCCCATGCGGAGGGCGGCAGTGACTGACACAGCCATTGAAGCTCCAAAGAATGTCTGGAGCCGAGCCAGCGCCATGGACCTCACCACTGCAAACCCTCCCCACCAACCTGACCCTCATTATGTCCCATGGTGCCCTTGGGCTGAGGGGATGACACCTTCAAAGACGGCCCCTGAGCATCAGATGGGCTGCAAACCACCCTGAAGGAGCAGCAGAGCCGGGTGTTGGCACTGTGAGCTTTGGACTAGCTTGGAAGAGGACTACTGAGTAAATAGAGAGGTCAACGCCACCCAACCTCAGCAGCAGCAGCTAGCATGGCTACAGCGAGCACCTCAGGGCAGAGCGCCTTCGGGCTCGGGAGGAAAAAGAAGAACCCTGGTCTGATGGATCAGATTAGCAAATTCTTTGGAGGAGACAAAAAGAAAAGGAGCAAGGTGAGCATCAATACATTTAAAGGGACAGTATGCTTTTTTTTTCTCAGGTGAATGTCACCTCACCCAGTGTTAAACTCTGACTTAGTTATTTGGATCATTTTTGAGAAATTGTGGTTTATTAGCATACTTATATTAAGGATGATTTTTCATTTCTACATATAAATAATAATGTGAGTAATTAATATTACTCATATTTAACTTTTTAAAAAACATCTTGTCAAGGGTTCTTTCTGCAGAGTGTTTAAAAAATAAAAGATTAAAAAGAAATTTTCTTAATGAACTAAAGCCATACTGTCACTCCTTAAAATCATGCTCTCAGGTATTGCAGTTTTTGGTTGATCAGTTAGAGGTAAGAAATTGGAAATCAACTGGTTGAGAGTTACTAAAGGTATTTTTGCTTAGAGAGGGTTATAATTCAATTCTGCAATTCCTATTATTACAATTTGCTTTTAAGTATTTGACAAAACTCCCAACTGGTCAGCAATTTTAGGGGTTATTTTTTGTTTTGTTTTGTTTGTTGGGTAGTATTTACATCAATTTACTACTTTTACGTCACATTAATCTATAGACAATATCTGTTAATCAAAATTCACTTATTTCAGCTTCAGTGTGGTAAAACACTAAGGTTGTTCCATGTTTCTCAGACAGTACTGCACTACTTAGAACCCCACATTGAAAATTATTATATTTACTGTGCACTGTAGATTTTCTGACCAGCCATCTTGAGATCTTTTGAAAAAGAAAGATATTTTCCAAGTGGATGAATAATTTAAAAATCCTTTTGGTTGCTTTGGTAGCTTTGCCCCTTTACAGTTATTTTGAGTCTTGCAAGATGGTGCAAAGACTCTAATACAAACACTCTAATACAAACACTCTAATGCATTCCTATTGAGAGCTTGTGAAGGGAAAAACAGGTCTAAATGTGGATGCATATATTGGCACCATGTTGTAGATTTAGTCTGTAATATCAGTTTGACCATGAGCTGCAGACAGAAAACCTCAGACAAAGCCCCTTTCAAATTTCAAGATTCAACTGTCTGTGATGGGAGGGGCCCTCAGGAGTCAGAGTTGCTTTCAACCTGCTTTCATCTGACGTTTGAGACTGTTTTTCTGAGTAGGTGCAGCACAAGGACACCAGATCTCAGAAAGTTTGATGAAATTTATTGTTTGTGTATTTCACTCCTGCGTTGCAGGCTTTCTGTGGTTCACTTGCAACACAGTGACAACAGAAAGCACAAAGATGTATGGCTGCATATATCTAGGTTTAGGTTTATTTGTGCTTCTTTGCATTCATGAACCATAAAACCAAATCAAAAACCCCTACATTAATTATCATAGACAGGCAGCAACTTTCTTCTTATTGGCTTTGCCATGTACACAGAGGCTTTTGACATTATGTAGAGAGTGCTTCCGAGCTCATAGCTAGTCTTAGATGACCAAATCAGGGATATATCCCCTCTCATTGTATTTTATAACTGTTTTCTATTTAACAATATGAACAGCCTTTAATTGGTGTAATTTGCATATTTCTCATTAGATACTTGCTTTCTTTGCAATTTTCTATCTGATATTGTGAGATCTGACAGCCATCAGGACCGTTTTATGTAGTCGAGAAAATTTTTGCACAAAATCCTTTTTAAATTTGATTCCATTGGTATGACTTGATCTTGTGTGTTAAGTAAATATATGCAGTTACTTGACCTCTGCTGATCTTTTCAGGGGTCTTTCCGGGGTCACCTGGCCGCTTCACCCCAGCAGTCCTCTTCCCGCCGTCGGACCAACGAAAATGCTGTTGTGCATTTCTTCAGGAGCATTGTAAGTTCCACTCTGTCATGCACATTATTCATGTCATTTCATAGACCATACATGTTTTACATACCTTTTATCACAGTCATTTTTGCTGCTGCATCACACTAACATCCTCAGTTTTGTTCAAATTTTAAATGTGTTTGACATATTGCCCTGAAATTGCCACAAATTGCATAATTCAGAATGCAGAATAAACAAGTTTCCTCCAATTTATGCTGTGCAAGTGGTAGATGTCACTATTTTCTTTGGCTCTAACTCTTGGCATCAACAGTGTGGCAGTGTTTCAAAAACAGCTGGTTAAATTGTTTTTCCTCACCTACCTCAGTGATTACAGAGCTGCATGACTTCTCCATTTGCATACGGATAAAAAAAAGGAATTAGGGGAAATTTTAATCAGCAGCTCCACTACTTGTTTATTTGTTTATTTCAAATCAGTTTGTTGTTCTATTTTCTTGCCCTGCACAATCAGTCACTCTGTCGTTGTTGTTGTTGTTGCTTGGTGCTCCTCAGGTTTCCTCTCCTCGTCCTAAATCCAGGGTGAGTCTCCTTTTTCACCATATCTGTTTGTTGATCACTCCAGAGGTGTAACCACAGGGTGAAGATAAAGAAATGCACTGATCATTTAAAATGTCTGTCAAGCTGACTACTAATTGTTCTATAGATGTCAGTTCTTTACTGCATTTCTTTTCATGACATAGTTTGGCTTTCCAGTGTCTGTACACCTGAGCATTTCCAGCTCCACATTTTATCAGACTCTACTACAGCAGCTTTCCATGACTCAAAGTTCAGAATAATTCCCATTTATCTTATAATTCAGTTCAGTGCAATTTTATTTTTGTAGTACCAGTTCAACACAACAGTCACCTCAACGTGCTTTACATTGTAAGGCAAAGACCATACAATATTGGAAAGAAAGGCCCAACAATCAGACGATCCCCTATGAGCAAGCACTTGGTGACAGTGGGAAGGAAGAGCTCCCTTTTAACAGGAAAAGGCCTCCAGCATAGCCAGACTCAGGGAGGGGCAGTCATATGCTGTTGGGGGTGAAGGGGAAGAGAAGAAAGAAAGGGAGATAGAAAGATAAGGAAATTAGATTGTGAAACTGGACCTTAGGGTAGCCCCTCTGTTTATTCTCTTCATCCTCTGTCTGAAGCTAATTTAGCTCCTTTCCCTTTAAGGGGCCCTTTTAACGCCCCTTTTAGCAAATTTTCTTCTGATTGGGTGTCCCTTTTACACATAGGCTTTGACCATAGACAGTATAAAACAAGGACATAGCTTGCAGGAAAAATGAAACCAATGCAGAAGTAGCTAAAAAGTTGCATTCTATCTGATTGCCACCAGATGGCAATTGCTGTGGTTGCAAAAAGACTTCTGGTCCTATAGACGTCTATGGGAAAATGGCTTTCTGTTTTGACCTCTGTAAACCCATTGCTGCTGAGTTCATGGGCTCAGTGACTCATTTTGAGTCATACTGAATGAAAAATTAAGTCTATTCTGCAAATCTTGGTCATACTATGTTTCAAAATGGAGGATTATCTGTGGTATGAAACTGCACACTCATTGGCTAACGACTTAGCCAATTGAGTGTGCAGTTTCACAGTCAGATCCACCCCACCTCATCACATCCAGCTTTTTGCGACCAAGATGGTGGCGGAACCGCTCATCACAAGGCCTCAAAAAGCAGGAGTTCAGAAACCAATGGGTGACGTCATGGTAGCTATGTCCATCTTTTATACTGTCTATGGCTTTGACCAACAGGTGGGTGGGGCTTCTGTCATCATGTTAGGAATACCCCCTCTCACTGACATCATAAAGATCTAAGTGTGAAGGATTGCTTTTAGATTATTTGAAACTGCGACCATGTTTAATATGAGCATCCACCACTGTAACAATATATATGACAGAAAGTAAGGGAAAGCATAATAGGTCCCGTTTAGCCACTACAGCCAGCGGTAGATAGCAACCAGCATTACTAAACACACTCAACAATACTCATGTCCACTTCGTACACCGTGCCCACTCAAAAGGAAAACAGCTGGTACTACAAGATGCAACTGAGGGCTGCAACTCCAGCTACATAAATTTAGCTGATGTTAGATTTTACTGTGTTAAATGATTATTTTTGCACTCCATGGCTAGTTAGCTGTTACAAAAAGGTTGTTAGGTATGCGTTAGCTAGCTACTCTAGTTAGCTAAGTAAGTAAAATAATGTTACCCAGAGCTTTCCGAATTAAATACATGCTACTTTAAATGTAGCATACTATCAAAGTGCTTTATTTACAAAAATGTAGCAGGCTAAAATTGACATTATTTTAAAGAGACAAAATGTTTACTACACAAATACAGTCAGGACTCCACAGTTTTTCCCACTGTTTCCGCTAATTGTGCCTCACGTCTTGTTGATGCAGTTTATGTTTTTCTCTCTGGAAAGACAGTTTTTTCTGTTCACCAGTATAATAAAAACTACACCGAAGCTTTTAGTCATTTTTCATCCTTTTACAGAAGGAGGAGCCTTCAGGCAATAGAGAGCCGTGAAATTAGTGCGTGCAGTTTCTCCTTCCAGGGTCCCCTGGACCTAACTGTTTCTATGTATTTGAACCATAAACAAAAGCAGGAAACTGACAGACTTCACAAATGTTCACTGGGATTATTTAAATGTTCTTAAGAAAAGGGCATATGAAGCCATACATAGCACTATGAGCCACAAATGAGGTAAATGTTAGTGTAAACATGCTAGAATGTAACAAGGTTAATAGGCTACTGTGCAGCAATTTTCACACATCACCATGGTAACTATCCCAAATAATATTTGGTTATAATTGGACAAACCAAAACCAAAATGGTGACCTGATGGTGGTGGCATTATGTAATATTAGGAACCATATGGTACTGACCCCTGTGGTAGCTGGGATAGGCTCCAGCCCCCACCCGTGACCCTGAATAGGATAAGCGGAAGAAAATGGATGGATGGATGGATGAACCATATGTTCATCCTAAAGGGAGCATGAATATTTGGATTACATTATCATAGCAAGCTATCTTATTCATGCTGATGTTTACTGGATTAGGATTAGGATTCATCCACTGGTGACCATCAATGTTTAAACCAAATTTGCTACAGCCAAATAGCAAATTTGGGGGTATATAAAATACATAGTGATCTAACTGTATTGTCATGATTTTAATGTTAGTTTTATGCTATTATTGGATTATTAATTGGAAAACAAATTTCTATATAGGGGTGACATAAGATTTTATAATGCACATGCACGTTTTATATGGGTGGTTCCCAGACTGGTACTGGATAAATATGAGGGATCATGAGATGACTGGATTGGAAACAAAAACTTTTTTTTTTCTACATACATTCATACTGTATATTATCATACTGTTTTCTTTTTGGCACCTTTACCAAAACGTTTTTTAAAAACCAAATCATAGACAGTTTGATCATAGAGGGACTGTATAAAATCAGAGCTAATCTGAAACAAATGCAGGTGGCATCATGTTCTTAGTGTAACTCAGCTCACCATATCACTGTCTGTTTCTTTTTCATATCCAGTGGAGAGACGTCTTGGGTTTGGTACGTCACTCAGTCTTTCTTGAATTGTACAAAAGCCCCACTGCTGACTGCACCGCTCTGTGCGTGTGCAATCATCCCATTTAAATCTGTCTGTCAAGCTCTCCTTTGCAACGTGTCCTTTGTCTGCAGTGCACCTGTTACCTAACCTTCACTTTCATTCTGTCTCTTTCCTACTTTGTGTTTCACTACTTTCCTCCCTGAAGAGAAATACATTTTATATTTGAGCGTGTTGAATCAAGTCATGTTCACGTCCTGATTCACCAGGATTTACACACAGGGCCTGAAAGGCACAGCTTACAGCAGCTCAGCCTGGATGCAGAGCACAGAAAATCAATTTCATTCATTTACTTATCATTTGAAAATTATTTACACAGTTATTGGCTTATTGGTAAAATCATTACACTTCAATTTCACTCCCTTCTTTGCTTCAATCCAGAGCGAATCGCTGCTTCTGGATGACTTTGAAATCGCTCAGCTATTTATGAACCACAACCGGTAAACATTTTTTTCTTAGGACCTTTTCCTCCCCTTCCTCTTCTCTTTTCACACCTCTAGTTCTCTGTAACACCTCCATCAACTTTTCCAGAGATGACTCACCGATCCATCTGTTTTGGTCTGCCACCTCCTTTATGTCTTCTCATCTATGTCCAGCAACTGGGGACACCTCTTTGTGTGTCATTTGATCAGCCATTTATGTCCTCTGTGTCAGTCTCCTACCTCATGGACCCCATCTTCTCCTCCTCGTCATCCATTTTCTTTCCCCTAAAGGTTGCTGTTAGGTGAATCTGGTCCAATCACACATTCATATTTCCCTCCTTTCATATCTCACTCACATTATCCTTTCACAATAACAGATCAAAGAACAAAGACAACCTTCTTCTTTGCTGTTGCAGAGAAACCACATACCTACACTTTGTTATTTTGCACACCAATTCACTTTTAATGTCAAAAAAGGAAATTCAGCTTGTAGCAAAACATATTAAAACCCAATGAAAGCATAAACCCAAATACCAAGAGATCCATCCCAGTGCATTTGGAGAAGATTAATAAGAAGGTATGCAGTCATATTATTAGTGGTTATGTGATTTTTGTCCAGCAACAGCAATAACTGCCCTCTTTGTAACAAAATATTAAGCAATTGTTTTGTGTTTGGCATTTTGTTAAAGTAGTTTGACATCTCTGTTGCTCTGAGGTAAACTATCTTTAATCTCATAAAGAGGAAAAGGCCATCAACGTAAAATGATTTGCTTAAAGGTTATGCAATGGCAAAGCAGCAAATGCTGGAGTCAGGGGCTGGTTTCAGGTCTCCATCTGTGCTTATAGAGCATCTTTTTCTAGGCCTCGTCGCCGCGCGCCGAGAGCACAAAGTCACCAGTCAGAAGACGCAGAGACCAAAGCACGCTGTCCAGACTCTTCAACCTGGTGAGCTCGCAGAATGTTTGCCTCTTTGCTTTACCCAGAATTTCCACTTTCTACCTGTAAACCTGGATTTTTTAAGCACTGTTTCCTGTCTGTGTTTGCTCAAACGCAACAGTGATGCTCTCATCAGAGATCAGTGAGTAATGCATAAATACAATATAATGATTCACCATTTCACTTTGAATACTTTTTAGTCATTTTATCATCACGCTTTTACAGCAGCCTGTCATCATAATAAACTAACAAGCTTAAGAGCCACATTTTCATTTTTACGATGACACAACATGTAAACCCAAATATCCATCCAATGCCATCTACCTCAACAGTTTTGGGGGTTTATTTTCAGTGTGGATCATCTCCATGAATCCCACTAAATGTGAAGTTTTTGACAATCAACTCCTTCGTGAACTTTTAAGCAGTGTTTTAACTGAAAATCTCCCCAGATTGCTCTTATTTGCCAGCTGGGGTTAGAAAACCAATGTTTTTTTTCTGAACCTCCTCATCTCCCTTTCCTCTTCTCTCCAGGGAGAAGGCAAGTCCCGTGCACCCTCTAAACGCTGGAGCACCATCTTCTAAGCTCTCTGCTGAGGTCCAAACCACAGATCCAACGCAGATGGGACCAGAAGAGGAAGGAGAGACGGATATGCATGCGGCAGACTCACAACCTCAAGAGATGTTAACCCACTAACACAAGCCTCTTGTATCTTTAGACAGAGACACAATATTAGCATAGTAAAAAATCCACTTTCGGGGTATGTGGGTGGTGCCAGTTTTATTTTTAATCCTACTTCTAAGGAATTATTTAGCTGTTTGTAAGAGGTTCAGTCATGCTTGTAGTAAAGTCTCCTACCATAAAAATCATTGTCTGATGGTGCTAGTGTCTGCTGTCTGAGGTTTGTTCATGGCAGATGTTTGTTTTTCTATGTCTGCTGTCGTCTGCATTTTGTACATGAGTGATGCTTTATGAATCTCGCTGCTTCCTAGAAACACAGCTCACACACCAAACAAACTTTCATATGTGAAATCGTGACGGAGGGCGGTCCTGTTTCTGCTTGAGGAGTGTGTTTGTAAAATACAACTGGAAACCTTTATAAGTAGTGCTGACTCTAATATTGTTTTTAATGCAGCTGTTTTAGTTTTGTTATGCCTCAGTGTAATTAATAAAAACTGTATAGTATGATGCTAGCCAACTCTATCAAAATAAAATAAAAATGCCCTTTTGAATGCACTGTTTCATAACTGAAAAATGTGCTAAAAGTATTCTGTTGTCTTTTCTGTAGCTTTTGCATCTGTCTAATTTAGTGATTTTTTTTTTTTTCTGTCGCATCTTGATTTTAGTTTTATGGTTATTTGTGTGTTTAGAGGATGACTGACATGTCTTATAGTTGATGGTTAATTTGCAAGTGGTTCAAAGGTTTAAGGAGGAAGCAGCAAGATGGCATGAGGAGCACAGTACTGTAGGACAGGATGTTGGATTCACATGTTCTGATACATAATTTGTAATTTTTTTTTATTTTGTTCATAATAAATTACACTGCCACTGTCATTTCTACTTGATCTGTTTGTATTTTCACTTTAATTGAATAGTCAAAAGCACTGTAAAGAGGAGGTGGGTTACATGCGTTGGTGCTATGGGAATAGGAACTGATACTTAGAAAAGTGTTGTGTTTCCTCATAATGTAAAGTTCTTGTTTGTAATGTACAGCCTAACGTGTAATAAACATCTTTAGTTTTCTCAGAGTTAAGAGTTATTAAATGTTTTAAAATTAGGTCATTCTCTTCTCTTTACTACTTTTTAATTTTCACGTTTTTGTACATTACCAAACTTACAACCCCAATTCCAAAAAAGTTGGGACGCTGTGTAAAATGTAGAAACAGAATGCAATGATTTGCAGATCTCATAAACCTATATTTTATTCACAGAAGAACATAAAAAACATCAAATGTTTAAACTGAGAAAGTGTACCATTATAAGGAAAAAAATAAGATAAAACGATTTGCTCATTTTCAATTTGATGGCGGCAACACATCTCAAAAAAGCTGGGACGGGGTAACAAAAGGCTGGGAAAGTAAGTGGTACTAAAACGAAACAGCTGGTTTCATTTTGCAGCTAATTAGGTTAATTGGCAACAGGTCAGTAACATGACTGGGTATAAAAAGAGCATCTTAGAGAGGCAGAATTTCTCAGAAGTAAAGATAGGCAGAGGTTCACCAATCTGCAAAAACTGTGTCTATTATAAACTATAGAACAATTTCTGAATAATGTTTCTAAATGTAAAATTGTGAAAACTTTGAATATCTCGTCATCTACAGTACATAATATCATCAAAAGATCGAGAGAATTTGGAGAAATCTCTGTGTGCAAGGGCCAAGGCCAAAAATCAGTATTGGATGTCTGTGATCTTCAGGCCCTCAGGTGGCACTGCAATAAAAACAGGCACAATTCTGTCCTGGAAATCACTGCATGGGCTCAGGAACACTTCCAGAAACCATTGTCTGTGAACAAAGTTCACCCTGCCATCCACAAATGCAGGTTAAAGCTCTATCATGCAAAGAAGAAGCCATATGTGAACATGATCCAGAAATACTTCTGTTTTCTCTGGGCCAAAGCTCATTTAAAATGGACTGAGGCAAAGTGGAAAACTGTTCTGTGGTCAGATGAATTGAAATTTAAAATTGTTTTTGGAAAACATGGACGCCATGTCCTCTGGATTAAAGAGCAGAGGGACCATCTGGCTTGTTATCAACACTCTGATGGTATGGGCGTGCATCAGTGCCTATGGAATTGGCACCTCACACATCTGGAAAGGCACCATCAATGCTGAAAGGTATGCAGTCTGGTGCAGTCCAGACCTTTCACAAACTGAAAACATTTGGTACATCATGAAACAAAACGTATGACAAAGAAGACCCAGGACTGTTGAGCAGCTAAATCCTACATTGGACAAGAATGGGACAACATTCCTCTCCCAAAATTCCCTCATCTGGTCTCCTCAGTTCCCAGATGTTTACGGACTGTTGTTAAAAGAAGAGAGGATACTACACAGTGGTAAATATGGCCCTGTCCTAATTTTTTTGAGACATGTTGCTGCCACCAAATTCAAAATGAGCTCATATTTTTCATGAAATAGTAAAATATCTCAGTTTGAACATTTGATATGTTTTCTATGTTCTATTGTGAATAAAATATGGGTTTATGAGATTTCCAAATTGTATTTTTATTTACAGTGCTTAACAAATTTATTAGACATCCATCCAATGTAAGGTTTATGCCAGGGCTGCCCTAAATTAACAGTGCTGGTAATTACTGAATCATTTTTTATGTTTCTGTAATGGTTAATCCACCAGTATGTGCAAGCTCTTCAGTCTAAATGATATTTTTAATGCTAAAGTATAATTATTGTTCTTATCCATGAATTTTCAAATTTACAGTTTTAGAAACAAGCAGAAAAAAATAGTAAAGCCCGTTATTATTTTTTGATTAAGATGCCAAATTACTTCATTTACTTGCATTCCTGAACAGAAACATTACTTTTAGTGGTAAATGAATGTTGTGCTTGATTAATTTCTGATTTGCCAAACTAGGATATAAAAATGTAAATTCAGTTTGAAATTCCTCACTCCTGTTCACAATAGCAGAACATCGAGAACTCAGTGAAAAGGAAAGAGTCCACATTAAAGCATTAAAGCACTTCGTGATGCTGGATGGCCTTTCTCATTTTTCTGACAGATGGTCTAATAAATCTGTACATTTTACACAGCGTCCAAACTTTTTTGGAATTGAGGTTGTATGTTTCAAATGAGCTCTGACCAAAAAATGTGAAAATATGCATATTCACATTCCTGTTGACCATTAAAGAGATAATACCACTTTTAGATGTGTGGTTAGGAGACTGTTTGCTTAGCTCAGAATGCCTGATAACAGGTAGACTCAACTACGCTTGCTCTGTCTAAAGCATAGACTGTATATAAAAGATGGGCAAAGCTTTTGGTCAGAAAACTGTGCAGAAGTCCTTGTCAGTCCTACCTTATGACTGATAAGTCGCTGCTGTATGGGAGTGTGCACTGTTTCTTGGTTTCTCAGTTAGATCCAGCCTTCACTCCTCACCAAGATAGTGACAGCAAAAAACATGCTCAACTTGAGGCTTCATATTAGGACTATACTAACCAATGGGTGATGTCACTGTGGTTACATCCTTCTGCTATATACAGTCTTTGGTCTTAAGGTAAACACCACAGAAATTTGCGTATCATCAACATACACTTTATGACCAAAGTATAATTTTTTTTTAAATTGCCATTTTATCGAGGCATTATGTCATAGCCCAGTTGGTTTTGCCTTCTGGAGTTTCTAACCTCCCCGAAGGCCTGATATTACTCCACCTCTTTGGGTGGAGCCTGGACGCCACTCCTCTCACAGAACACCTGCACCGCATTCCTCATCATCCTCAGACAGCTCTTAAGGACCAGCCCGAACTCTCAACCCTCGCCAGATTGCCTGCTCATCAGTGCGGTAATCCGGCTACCTCAAGGTATAATAGAAATTTGGAAATCTTTGTACTCACCTGTGGCTTCTCTGTCTCTTGTTCCAGTTCCCCGTACCCGTTCAAGAATTAACCTTACCTGTCAGTTGCTCGCCGGGCTAGTCCGCCTCCGTCTCTGGATCTACAGGATACTCTTTCCAAACCACTCACCTGTCTGTCCTCCCTCCAACGTCTCCTCCAGAAAGCAAGACCCTGGCTCCTATGCGTCACTGTTCCCCAGTGCAACATCACCGGATCTTCCAAGTAAG
>VUQI01061589.1:2663-24246 GCA_015106735.1 Paratilapia polleni
ATGACCTAACGACAACCTCAGTCTACATCAGTCTAGAGCTAGAATTTCAAGGCACACCTGTATCGTATCATATCTAAGCAAAATAGGCTCTCTGTTATCTGGCATTTCATCAGTTCCTCTTTTGACTGCATTGTCAGATGAAGGCACTTTAGACAGCCTGTATATACCTCACCTCCATCACCTTATTGGACATCCAACAAATGACCTTGATGCCTCTGGATAGCGAGCGGTTTCTGAATGCCTCTTTTGCTTGCTTGGCATAATGTTAGCATTAGCCAACTTCTTCTGAAAGATGACGACCTTGGCCTGAGGACTGTTGGCATACGTCAGTTAACGGTATCCTTCGCTCCCAGTGGTCACTTTAGTTGGTCACATCTTGTTGACATAAGTTTAATGCTGGACCCGCCCACATCACCTCACCAGCGGTTATTTCACTTGTTGCTGAATTTCATCAACATTTGATGGTCTCTGGTTGCAGCATCACTGTAGTCTCTTTCTGTGTGGGTGCCACTTTAGCCTCTGGGGACAACAGCTAATATTTCAAGGCCAAGACTTCTTGTTCCTGTGCAGCTGTCATTGTTTACAAATGCAGATAAATGGTAATGCGTTAATAGAACACAAAATCTGATGGTTTAAAGGCTGCATTTCTTTAAATGCAATCCCCAGCCAAAAGCCTGCTCCAATGTCATTTGTCAATAGTACTCGGTCTACAAAAATGGAAAACAGCTTCTGGTGCCAGAAGTCTTATCCCGTGTCTCCAGATATTCATAGAGACAAGGCGGAACCAAAGCCTGCTAACAAGGTCTTTTCATTCCCTATTAAAGACACTGTTATAGAGGTGTATAAGTTGTAATTACAACAGCAGCTATAGTCATTTTTTTAAAACCACACAAGTGGTGGCTTCATATAAAATTAAGTCTTTCAGCCCCAGGTGCACCCTTACCAACATACGGCAATTACGGTAAATGTGAGACGAACACTTCACAACACACAGAGCTTCATAAACGGCGGGAAGCTTCACAATCAGGGACTGGCTCATTTATGAAGTCTGAATTGTTCAGTTCCTCCCCTTTGCTTTCCATTACGAGTCCTCCTGCAGCTCTGCTGATGGACTTTTAATTTGCGGAGGCTCTTTACGTGCCTCGACACGAGAGAACAGACACAATAAACTACAGTCAGGCTGCTTTACGACTTTGCACACTCGTGGTTTTATGCAGTTGTGTTTCTTTTTCTCTTCAAACACTTTAAAGGCCCTTAACGTGTCAGTTTTCTGCTGAATTTTCATTGTGGTCTCTTGGATGTGCACAAATAAAGAACGACCGTGAAATAGCTACACTCTGTGGGTGGTCTCACTGGGTTTATCTGCTCACAGCGCCTTCGCATTTTGCTTTTGTAATAGAGCATCGTTTCACATCACAGAGGATTATGTGCGTGCCCTTACACAGGCTCCTCTTGTTTTCCTCTTGTTTCTGTTTTTGGACTTGAGCTGTGATAGCTGCTGTATAAGGGGAAGCATTACTGGGTGATGCACGCTGTCCGTCTGCTTTTTACACTAATTACCTTTTTGGGGCACAGTAGGAAATGATATGCAACACCAACTAAAGATGGGAAGATTCAGGCTTTTAATAACGGCTGCAAAATGGCTAAATAATCTGCAATTAGACTGGATGAAATCACTAAGCTGAAAGATAAAGTTTATAAGAACACAGTGTCCAATGTGTTGAGGTCTTTGTACATCTTCCAGTCATCACCATGTCAAGCTATGAGTTTTTTCTATAGTATTTATAGAACAGTTTTATATGTCCAAGCTTTGCTGTGAGACTGATAAAATGGCTATTATCCTGTCAGAGAGGCTTTGGGTCACAGACTTTAATTATTCTGCAAACTGAGCCATACAACAAGAAATAAAACCTTAAAATAGTAACAGTAGTTTTTGTAGTTCCAGATGCATTCACTAGATGTGTTTTAAATGGGGTATGTGCCCCACTACTGTTTCACTGTACCCCGCTGAAATCTCAGGTTTTAGTTTTAAAGAGTCCCTGTTCCTTTGTGCAGTGGATTAGTAAGTGCTCAATAATAACAGGGGAAATATAGACTTATTTGTAATACAGTGTCAAAGCAGTGCAGTTTAACCAAGCGGTAACCTCCACTGTTGAAAAATGAAGCCATCCCTAAATGCTAACAACTGCAGTTCCTCTAATGGCCACTTGAGGCTGGCTCTAAAAGGGAGTCAGTCTCCATCATAGACAGTATAAAAGATGGCGGGATCCACTGTGATGTCACCCATTGAGTCCAGATACCAATGGGTGACATCAGTGGTGGCTGTGGCCATCTTTTATATACTTTAATAGTTTGAATGTAAGATACAAGCTAAGGTGTGCATCCTGCAGCCCTTGAGTAACACATCTGTATACAGCTGTGTTCTTGCTGTTGCTGCAGGTCTGGAGCACACGGACAACGGCCCATGGATTGGCACTCCGTGTGGAAAAAGAGTCAAGATTAATGTACGACAACATGACCTGACTGTAAATGGAGTCGTTGTCTCGTCATTAACCACTTTGCTAAAATGAAAAATAGATGGTACAGTTTAATGCTTAAAAATTCAACTACAGTTTGGACTTGGCGTTTGACTTTTAGATTATTCATATATGTTACTTTCAAAGGTTCACTCAGGTCATGATTATTTTAAATTACTGTGAAATGCACAAAAATGCAAAGACTGTAATAGTTTACCAAATTTAGTGTGTTTCTATATTAGCATGTGGAGGCTGTGGCTTTTAAACCTAGAAATCTATTGATCTGATACATTTCTCTGTAGTTCTTGAACTTATCTTAACCTTTTGAGTTAAGATCACTGTCTTATCACACGATGGGTGGCCTCATGAGTTCATAAGCATTGTGATATGTTGTTCTGATACTCAGAAACATTAGTGGTTCTTGTATTTAAGAGGTTACAGCGGAGTATATGTTGCCAGGAAAAATTTTGCGAAGGTCCCTAGTTTATGTTCATGTAGGATATATCAAATATATTAGTAACTGTACTTCCTGTCATCGTTGTCAAACACCCATACCCTTTGTGTTGGTGCAGCTGAATCTGCTATTTGTTCAACTGCAATAAGAAGCTGGTTTATCTCCTTCAACTTTCATCCCAATGTGTACTGAAACAGTTTCTAAATGTGATCAGATTAATAGCTGGTTGAGCTTTATGTCAAGCAGGTATTGGAGACTTGATGTTGAAATAAATGAAGCCAGCACTCAAACCTAGCACTAAAGGTTTTCATGTTTTTTAATGGGGGAGGCAGCGCGAGCATAAAAAGACGTAGATGGGTACCAGCGGTCTGAGGCTGGAAAATGCTGTCTGCGTTGAACATACAAGCATAACATTTCACAGCACTGCTTAAGTGCCCAGTCGTTAAACCTTTAAACCGCAATCAACAGTGACAGTAAAGCTTAAATGTTTCTGTGTGGCTCCAACACTGCTCCGATTAAAGTCCTACAAATGATAAAATCCTGGCTGTGGGTACATCTTTCACCCAGGATCCAGGGGTCATGTACAGTGTACCTTAATTTATGACTGTTTTATTGATCTATTAAAAAGTGTTAAGACTGTCACTGTTTATGATCAGAGATTGCATAACTGCAGTTGATACTTTGGAGGTCTGCTTGTTTGTTGTCTAATCAGAAGAGACAGAGTGGTTTGAGACATGCTAGCTTCACACAGGCGCTGGTGGTTTTATGCGCTAACTCAAAAGCGTTTTTAGCTGGCTTGATAACGGTAGCAGCCGTTTCGCAGGGGTTTAAGAATGAATTTCACACCTGGAGGGTGTGTGAAACCTTCATATAATCTGTGAGACTGCTATATGCTGTCAGTGAAGCTAACACTAAGCTAGCTGTTCATGGAGAGTAAATGCCTCCAAACTCTACCCACACTGTGTACTTGTAAAACCACAGTGTCTCCAAATTTACTGAGTAAGTGTTGTTGTCTTTGAGGTTTTAAGAGCCTGACTGAGTAACTTTTAGTGTTGGTGTATAGTCTTAACACATTTTATGAGGAAAATATCATTGCTTTATAAGTGTGTAGCATAAAAAGTTTCAAAGATGGACATTTGTTAGTGAAGCCCTGTTATGAAGCCTTGAGATGAGCATTTTTGCCATCACCATCTTGGTGTTTTGAAACTGGATGTGAATGAGGGGCGGATGTGACTGTGAAGCGTGCTTATTGGCTAAGGACTTGTGATTGGCCCGGGGTTCACGGCCACAGGGGATGGTTGGAACGTAGAATGACCATAAATCCAAAGCTTTGCCTTCTGAAGGCCATTTGGAACTTTGAGAATTTTTCATCTGTGAGTTTTTGATCTTACTTTTTGGCCTAAGGAGGCTCACATTCAGTCTTCTAGTATCCCTGTTTAGGCTTTCATTGGAGATGTCACGCTGCCATGTTGGTTGTATTCTTGGCTTGAGCCAGCCAATAGATCATAAACAGAGAGAGGTCTCAAATTACGTGTTGTAGTTTTTGTAACTGTTGCTTTTTTCTAGGATGGGGTAGTTGACCCCAAACCTCCACTCCGGTGGACCGGGTTTTCTCTGTGGGTTTTCCTTCCCATAGATGATTGCAGTCACCCTGCTCACGGATTTCATCTATCTGGATTTTGTGTCTGGGTTTTCTCCCATAGCCTTTGGCTTTCCCAAGTCGTTCACAAGGCAGTGAAGCTATTTACCCATAGTTGGGGGTTAGGTTTTCTAGCATCGGGCTGTGTCCACTCACTGGTGGCCCTGAGGTGCCATGCATCTGGGGGCCTAGTCTTCTCCGAGACCCTGTGGTTCTGCCTAGGGCTGCAAGATACCCATTGTACCCACCTTGTAGAGGATCCCATATCTAGGGCATATGGGTCTTACTGCACAAGAGGCTATAATCGGCACAGAAGGCTTACGCACTAGCCAGTGGTGAGGCTGCAGCAGGAGTGCATGAGCACACACACTGTACACATCACACGGTCTACTGTTAGACTGATTTCTGAGTATATCAACAGAACAGAAACGTCATACTGACCCAAACCTCTGCACCAAATGGTTTGGGACGACTTCACATATCATTACACCCTTCAGAGAAGTCCTATTTCACTTTGCCTACACATTCAAACCTGGGGCTGGGAACAAGTTTTGCCATTTCTGAAATGTTATTTTGCAGTTTTATAAATAGAATCGGCACTAAATGTGTTTTCTACAGATAATCTTTGACGCACTATACTGTAATGCTACAAGCTGCCTCTCACTCCAACGATCAGTGCTGGTGGCTGCTGAAAACCTCATTGTGAAGTAATCTATAAACTGTTTGTGTAGTCCTCACCTCTCTACCACATAAAGCAGTAGAGATGCCCCTGGAGAGGAGCAAATGAAACCTGTCACAGCCAAACACTACCTGCAGCTATGTGACATTGGAGCACATCAGTGGGGGTAAACTTGGCCGAGCGGTCCTCGAGGATGTAATGGAAATAATCATCTTGTGCCTAATGACTCTGCAGAGGTTCATAGGTTCAGCCTGTGCAGACACAGAAGCCAGACTTAAATGAAATGACGTAAAAAGGAAGTTCTCTGGCTACAGAAATATTGTAAACAAAAATTTTGCCAAAAAGCAACATACCCGTCGTGTGTTGACTCTGAAGTTTTTCATTGTGGTGGATAGAACGTCCTTTCCTTAACTCAAACATAAACAGCACAGCCGTCCCCACCACAACGCCGGACGTCACTGAAAATATGAAACATTATAGTTCAATTGTGTGTGTTTGTTTTTCTTATTGTGGCCACAACAGTTTGAAAATCCCCGTGCTTCCCTTGTTTTTGTTATTTGCTCGCCAACAGATCAGGCTCGACGTGCACTGTTTTCACAGTGCCGTGTGTTGTGTACGTTATCGGTTTTCTAAACACTGCTCACAGCAAACAGCCCTCACACAACAAGAAACGAACCCGCGGGGCTCCTCCTAAACGCCTCACTGTGTCAATAGTCAGACGTCACGAAAATCCTCACGCCCGCTTCCTCATTGAGCCGACTTTGCAAGTTCATTTGCACTCATCTAATCTCCCAAACACATTCGGCTCATTTTGCTCTAACTCAATGCTTCTTGCAGCCTTAGATGCGTTACATCAGCATTATGGGGAATGAGAGACATATTGTCACTCCCCCCTCTCTTTGCTACTGCCTGACAAAATGCAGAGAGCATCCCTGGCTCAGGCTTTCAAAGAGCCCAGGTGAATTATGGAAATGTGTTCTGTCGTCTTCTGAGCTTCAGAGTCACACTAATGTCTGCAGCTCACTGTCAGCACTGTGGCTTTTAACACCTAGCAGCTTATAGCTTGTAAAGAACACGTGCACATACATGCAGTCCTGCAGGATTTCTGAATGTATGTTTGACTGAGCAGAAAGAGTGTAAAGGCAGAGAGTGTCATTGGAATATTTAAAGGGGACTTGTTATGCTCACTTTCAGCTCCATAATGTTGTTATTGGTCTTAATTAGAGCAGCTTTACATGATTGGTGCAATGAAACAAACCATTTTAGCTCCCCAGGTGGGATGTGGACAAATGGAGTGAAACTAAGTGGAAATAATTCAGTGTTTGTAGGGAAACCAAAAAGAGTTTGCTGATGCTGCCTTGGTGACTAAAACTCGGCTTGGATCCTTTTTCATTGGTAGTGATCGATCAGAAGTAGAAAAAAGCTTAAAGCTCAAAGGGAAAGCTTACCTGTACATACACTGAATTCATTATTTAATGTGACCGACCACCATTGGAACATTATACAGTCATGGCCGAAAGTTTTGGCAGTGGCACAAATTTTGTGTTTCATAAACTTTGTTGCTTCCGTTTTTATTCAGATTGTTTTACATGTTTCTGCAACACATTGAAGAACAATCAAATATTTCATAAGTTTCAAAGACTTTTACTGGCAAATAAATCAAATTCATGGAAAGAGTCAGTATTTCAGTATCAGTACGTTTAGTGCGACAGAAAATAAGAAAAAGCATAATAGGTCCTCTGGAACAAGTGATAATATTTGCCTCCTCCTCTGGTGAGCCTCTGAAATGTGCAGAGTGCACAGAGGAGGCCTGTCGCTGTTGGAATAAACCAACACTGTCAGGATGAATGCCAAGAATGCTTTGAGATGTGAGATGCATGACTGACTGGCTGTGTGGAGGAATGTTGACCTCACAGGGAAGGTCAAAGGTCTTGAGGTCAAATCTCTGGGTCATAGACTACTGTGGTTAAAGACCATTGGTGATGACGGATCCCAGATCCCCAAACCTGAAACAGGGACTTTATATAAGAGTTCCTCAAAAGTCTAATATTGCAGCAATAATCATGCTGGCCATGTACACAACATAATGTGTGTACACCATTATGTGTACACACAGCAGGACAGGCAGTCCTCTGAAAAGCTGATAGGTATGAGCACTTTTTATGAGGTTTAGGTTTCACTTTGTTTCCTTGTCGACTCATGAAGTTCCAGAGGACAACACATTAACGTGACACACGCTTCCCCTGCTCTCCAGTTCACCATAATAAGTGAAAAAGCTTTTATTATGTCTGCAACACATGCTATGGCATTTGGGAACACTATCTTCTGCCAAAGCATGCAAGGATGCCGTCCCCCTCACCAGGTCATGAACTCTAGAAACATGGTCTGTAGAGATGGTTAGTCTTTCTAAGCCCATTTACTGGATTTTAGATATGTGAAGAACTAGCTGGTTTAGTAGAATTGACCTTTTTTACTTATTTAAAGTCCTTTATGAAACAAAACTGCCAACTATGTTTGAATTTTGGTTCTGTTGTTCCATAAAGTTGCAGCACTCACAATATTTTAAGGGGCTGAGATTTCCTGATGTTTTAACTCTAGTTAAAGATACCAAAATAGATGAAAATGGTTACTGAGATAGTTTATATTTTCAGATTTCTTTAAAAAAGAAAAAAAAAAACACAGAATTGAAAAGTTGAACATTTGGGGACAGCTCTAGTATTTTCTAAGGCTTTACAAAGCTTCCAGCTTCCAGTCATACTTGCCAACATTATGCATAAAGTGATAATATGTCCTTGAAAGTGGAATAATTGTTAAAGTAACAGATTGAAAGGATTGTGCACTAGCTGAACATGTGTTGTTCACACAGTATGGAGAGAATATGAAATTAAAAGGCAAACTGGTAGGTGGAAACATTTGAGAAAAATCAAATTAAATCGTATGACATCTGCTGTGAAACTAAAATCTAAGGGAAGGAGAAGGATTTGGTTTCAGGACCATGGACAGCATCAGATAATATATCTACACGTCATGTTTCTCAAAGCGACTTCTGGCATCGTGAGACGTAAGAAACCCAATCAGATCTGATCATTACAGCATCATTAGTGTATTAGCATGCTGTGATCCATTTAACACGTGGCAGAAAAAATCAGAAAGGTGCTTTTAGGTGAGAGTAAAGGTTACTCTGTCAGTCTGAGTCGACAGGTAGCGCGGATGTCCTCTGTCAGTATAACTTGGTTATATATAGAGTGGGTGAGATGTTCATTGTGTGTTCTGCTGCACGATTTATCAAAATGCACCAAATACAGATGTGAACGTTTCACCCTCCAATGTAAAAACCAGGTTAAATTGCCAATTAATCAAACTTTAATTTATAGCACCTTTCATGCAGATTTTATTCAGTGTTTCACAGACAACTCACAAGCTGATAAGACATAACAAGAAGCAATAAAACAAAAATAATATGCAACAATAAGCAATTTTAAAATAAACAGAAAACATCAAGGAAATAAAAATTTTAGATGGCCTATAAGAATGAGAGCAAATCAAATATACTTGAGAAGAATTAGAAAATTGATGAAATAATGCTAATGTAAAAATATAGAAATGTCCATCCATCCATTCATTTTCTTCCACTCCCGCGTCGCGGGTGGCAGCAAATATAGAAATAAATGAGTAAAAAAACCAAAACAAAACATAAGTACAACAAAAAGACAAATACACAATAAAAACACAAGTATGCAAACTGATGCTTAAATGGTGTCCAAAAAAATAAAATAAAACAACAATGACATCTGCAGGGATCCAGAGTGCAAGCATTTTTCTTGGATATGCAAATGAAGTTATTCAGGTGTATGGAGTGTGAGTGACGCTCATTTCACAAAACATTCAGGCAGCAGATTCCCACTTTGAGTCAGTGCTTGTCGTCACAGCTTCGGGTTAAAATAACAAACAGAAGGTCAAATTAGCTGTTGCTAATTAGCTTCAGTTAACTTGATGAAAGGCCAAAATGAAACACAAATGTTTTCTGGTTTGTGTCTCTCCTGCGAGCTGCTGGGAAAACAGACAGCTGAAAAGATTGTTGTATTTTTTTTATTTATTTTTTTGTACTGAACAAAGATTGAAGTAAAAGATTCACTTTACTGTCAGAATGGACAGAGTGTATTCTACAGTGAAACCATCAGCCAGTTGCATCTTTGCACAACTTTGTGGACATTCATCCCGATTTGATGATTTTGCACCTCTCAGTGGTGATTTTGCATGTTTTGTGCAGCTATTTGTTTGCCGTTGTGATCATTTTGCTTCTCACTTCAGTTATAGTGTCTGTCATTTTATGTTGCTTCACAGTCATTTGATTGATTTTCTATTAAAAAAAAAAAAAACTACAGCAAGGGGCACCCTGCAGCTCACCTGGTTAGCGTGCTCCACACACGAAAGCTGTGTCCTCACTGCAGAGGTGTGGGTTCACTTCCACCCCAGGCCATTTACTCTCTCTCCCTACCCTCCTGTCATCCAAGATAACACAAAAAAAGGGGATCATGGAAATATGTCTGCCAGTCCAATTCAGTGTAGTAAGGAATAATATAGCATTGCAGTTTGTGGATATCATTAGTTTTGGAGCTCATTTTGCAGACAAATCAATTAAATTATGCTAATCAGAGTAGCACTTACCACTTGTTCAGCGATGCTGGGCCTCTGTGTGAGTGCAGGGGAGGTGGAGGGTGAGTGGGTGGAAGGACATATGTCTCCATCTTCGTGTTCACCAGTTTAATTTTCAGCCACTGTTGTTTGGAAGGTTAAGAGCGATCACTCTGCTGGAAGTGCTGAACAAGATACTTCACATTAATCCTTCAGCTTATGAGTGCAGGGCATCATGACACGCGGGGGGCCAAGGCCGGCCGAGAGCATCAGTTCATTTCCTCATTGAGAACTTAATGACGCTGTCACGGTGCTTTTCACTACATCTCTCCCCCCTTTTTAGAGTAAATATATTCAAAATGGAAACACGAGTTAGGCTATGGATGAAGGGAGTTGATTGTCACTCTGTAATTTTCGGTCTGACAACCTTGTAAGTGCGAGAGGCGTAGGTGTGCCGGTGACAAGGAGCTCGCGTTTCAGCTGACAGCACCACAATGCTTGTCACTAGATGTTTTCCTCCAATCAAAAGCACATTATTCAAATCTTTGGAAATGTCAACAGTGCAAACCTCAAACTTTTGATACTTTATGCTTTTTGTTTCATTCTGAACCTCCAACAGCTCTGCGAGGCCTGTCACAGAGCAAGAGGAGGACTCATGGGTCGAGAAATGATGACATAACCATCCCCGTGGCTGTGGAAAATTCTGACCTCCATTTTGGCTCTCTGGATGTCAGCGAGGGCCCGAGTGGGGTCAGAACAGCACAGTCCTGTACTGTTCTGTGGGGTGTGGGACAGTGACCCGCTCTGCACACCCACTATTTTCACACAGGCGCCATTCAAACACTGGAAGTAGTCCTGGTGGGCCCCGACTGTCAAGCTTGAAAGAATTCCGTTCAACTCTGTGATAATCTGGGGTCAGTTTGGCACCGAGGGGCCGATAGGAGGGAGTCCCCAGTCTCCATTTCAGGACAGCTGTGCAGATGGACAAACTGCATTATGGGTAGAGCCAATGTCAGATTGCCAAAAATGGCATTTTTTTCAAGAGGAAATGGATTATAATGTGAAAAACCTTTTAAAAATTCCAGTAGTTTCTCAAATGACGGAAATTGAGTTTTTATTAAGAAGAAATAAGACTTGCACCGATCAGATATCGGTCCCATCCTGACTCAAAAAGCTGGATCAGGTATCATGACAAAGGGCCAATCTATTCAATTAAATTCTGAGTTATTCTGTGTTTATTTCATCATGCCAAATAGAGCTGCTGCCCCTCCACACTGAAATGACCAGTTGAGGTGGCCCTGCCTCCTAGCTGCCTCTTAGATGATGAGTTTAGGGTAGGTCCAACTGCAAGGAGACCCCTGGGCAGACCCAGGACACCCTGAAGAGATTCTGGTTGCAGCCGAATAGTCAAAAAACTCCCTACTGTGTCTTTTCCTCGACCTCTGCAGTAATGGCAATAATTTAAAGCCTCATGAGGTGAAGGAAAGATGTGAAGGTGAATTCATGAGATGAAGAGAACAGCGGAGGTCCTGGGTTTGAATCCACCTGCTGGCTGGGGCTTGCCAGCTGTTCTCCTTGTTCCTGCGTGGGTTAAATTCAATTTCAATTCAGTTTTATTTATATAGCGCCAAATCACAACAACAGTCACCTCAAGGCGCTTTATATTTTAGGGTAAAGACCCTACAATATTAGACAGAAAACCCCAACACTCCCTTTTAACAGGAAGAAACCTCCGGCAGAACCAGGCTCAGGGAGGGGCAGTCATCTGCTGCGACTGGTTGGGGATGAGGGGAAACAGAAGAGAGCAGAGGGAGACAGGACAAAAGGCACACCTATGGGAGAGAGACAGGGTTAATAATAGCTAATGATTAAATGCAAGTGGTGTATAAACACAT
Source organism: Paratilapia polleni (assembly GCA_015106735.1). Taxonomy (NCBI): domain Eukaryota; kingdom Metazoa; phylum Chordata; class Actinopteri; order Cichliformes; family Cichlidae; genus Paratilapia; species Paratilapia polleni. The sequence goes on from VUQI01061589.1 coordinate 14,482, forward strand.
GGAGAGTGAAAGGAAGTGTGGAAGAGGAAGCCCCCAGCAGCCTAAGGCTATTGCAGCTTAACTAAGGGATGGTTCAGGGTCACCTGATCCAGCCCTAACTATAAGCTCTATCAAAAAGGAACGTTTTAAGCCTAATCTTAAAAGTAGAGAGGGTGTCTGTCTCCTGAATCCAAATCCGGTTCTCTCCAGCTTCCTCCCACAGTCCAGAGACTTGAATGTTAACTTAATTGGTCATTGTAAATTGGCTGTGTGTGTGAATGTGAGTATGAATGGTTGTCTGTCTCTCTGTGTTAGCCCTGCCATAGACTGAAGACCTGTCTTGCTCAATGACAGCTGGGACAGGCTCCAGCGTCCCTGCAACCCTGAACTGGATAAGTAGTTACAAAAATGGATGGTAATGATATAATGACAGTTACACCACAGCCTTCGCTTAACTTTTTTGATTGTTTAAAGTTCAAAACATACCCACATATTAGCAGGTTTTAGCATTACAGGGTAAACGCAGCAGCAATTTTAGTTACAATCTGCTTCATTTATCAGTTATGTTTAACTTCTTTTAGTGAATGGTTGGATCATGTGTTCCTTTGAATTGTGGGACAGAAGTATATTTCCTTTTATAAAGGATGGTCCAGTGTGTCCTTTGCTAAAGGAGGTAATAAAGGAAGCACCATTCCTTAGTATTAAGAGAATTCACCCAGCTCTTATTAGTATCAGTGAGGAACCTTTCTAAGCAAAACCTACTATTCGACCACAACCCGCATCTCTCAGCTGGCTTATGAACACCCTGGAAGAGCTGGATCTCTGCTTAGGCTGCTGACTGCTTGGTACCATTTTTATAATTTGTGCTGTTTGAACTTTTAAAAAGGTTTTGCACAGTGTAATCCATTTTTATTGATTAAATGTCATATCTGGCAATCTGACATTGGCCTTGCCCATAATATATATGGATGGATGAAAGACTAAAGACCAAATAATCCTTCCGACTTCTACAAAAATACGCAGTTTATTCAATAAAATCATTTATTCTGTAGTGAGCTGTAAATGGGAACTCTGGACACTTTTCATAAATGCAACACATTTTGTTGTGCACAGCAGAGGGTAATGAGCCCATCGTGGCCACTGTTTTCTCTGTTCTGTACCACAGTAGTGAGGGATTCTGCTTGGACTCTGACATGGATGTAAATAATGAGCTGAAATTCTGTAATTAAAGTTCTGTTGATCTGTGATGAGTTTCACAGTGAAGTAGAATTTAGAGGCCTAAAAATTAGACCTCACTGCATGTCAAACGGGCCTCTGCAGCAGTCTAAGATGATGAAACACAGATGTGCTCTCACTGTTTAACATCAAGAGCCACCGTAACTCTAAAGCCCACACTCATATTTCAAACAATGATGTTTTTGGAAGATTTATGTGATTGGAAAAAAAAAACATGTTATGAAGATGGAAGGCTACGGTTTCCTGGTAGAGGGAGCGCCAGTCAGGAGTGTGGAAATGGTCAGATGTTGCTTGTTTTCCAATAGCCGCAGTTTCACTGCTTGTTTCTTGCAAACCAAGTTGCACAAACAAGCATGATTAACTTGATATCTCAGGAAATTGAATAATGGTCGGGCTCACGGTTCACTGCAGAGAGGAAATAATTGTGTGATTGTGCTGCCAGGTCGTTGGTGTACTGCTCTTCCTTCACTGCCAAAATGGGTTCAAGAGTTTGTCACAGAGGAACAATTCCACTTCCGTGCACAGCCTGTTTGTGACCAGTGGAAATGATTTGGTCAGTGTGGTGGGTGAGGTCAGCCCATTGATGTCATCCTGTTTGACTCCAGTTTTGTGTGTTTTGTGTTTTGTTCAGGTTCATCTTGGTCTTCAGCTGCCTGGTCCTCTCTGTGTTCTCCACCATCCCGACTCACCAGGAATTCTCCTCCTACTGCCTCCTCATTCTGGTAAGAAACTAGAGAACCGTTCAGCTGAAGATAATCTTTGTTTCTGTTTTCTTAGTGAGCCCTTCACACTAGAGTCTGACCTTTAAACTGGCTGGAACAACATAATAGTCAATACTAGCTCATCAGATAATACTGTATTTAAGCTGATAAGAACAGAAAAGCCAAAGCCAGAGAGCTGACAAGAAATTTCATACTCTTTTCAATCAGTGGCGTGTGGTGACTTTTACAGAAAGGCAAGCAGAGATGATACCATTTGGAAACTCCTTCCTGGCTGAAGAATTGTAGAATATTATTACTTCTATAGTTATCATCTAAATATTTACTATTAGCTGACAACGACGAGTGGGGGAGGAATTTTATAGAATCATTGCTTTAGCAAAAGCAGCAATAAAACATTATGAATACACCTCACTACACATAAAACTGTATTATTGGCAAATTGTACATAAATTATCAAAAGCAGAAGTATTTATTCTGCAGAAAAATGTTCCCCATCAGTGGTATATGGATCAATATTACTGCTGCAGATGTTTAAGATTGAGCTCATTTTAAATAGTTTATGTTCAGTTTAATCTAAAGTAATGCATCATATTCTGTAAAACCATATGTTTGTAGTGTCTGTCCTGTGAGGACCACGTATCTCTAAAACACGGCTTTTAATCACCTCAGAAAAACAACATCTTGATTTTAAAAAAGTATATTAATTATATTTATAAAATTTTAAAAATCACAGCTGAATTTAAAGACTTCAGGACTGTGACATAGTTAACCATCAATATGTGCAGGGGGGTTAAATATTAATGAAAAATGAAGGTGGTGTCTTAGCAGAACAGCTGGTTAAGCGAAGTACATTTAGTCAACCAAGTGATTTCTCATACCTGTTCATCTTGCCTGTTTTATTAAACTGGAGATGGCAGGAGTTCCCCTCTCCATCATCAAAGCTTCATTACTAATGTGCTAAACAAGTTATTAAAAGTTTCTTATCACATGTTGGCCAAGGTGGTTAGTAAGAGAAAATTCATCTGTTACCATAAATGAGAGTGCTCGTTTACTTGCTAATGCTAGCTCTGTTTCTACACAAAGCACAGATGGTAACTGATCTCAGAGCAGTGACAGAAGAGCCAGCGGCAGCTTGTCTACTACACTCGTCTCCCGTCAGACTCCTGTCAAAGACCAGCAGTTTGTACACAAAGTGCATTCGCAAACAACCAGAAAAAGCTGCTGGCCTCTCAGCTTGACGAGCTCCAGCCATTGTTAACGGGTGACAGACAGGCCCCAGATCACCTACCCCATACAGATTACAGATTTCAGTGGCTCTGTTATCAAGCGGAGTTAATCTTGCTTCTAGACACAATATCCAAATGTGGCCACAAGATGGCAGTAATGTAGAGGATGGATGCAAACGGGCACGAGAGAAGCTTTAAGACAGATGAAAGGAGAGAGATTGCTTTCTCTCTGACTCTCTCTTCTGTTTCTCCTCACCCCCAACTGGTCGCAGCAGATGGCTGCCCCTCCCTGAGCCTGGTTCTGCTGGAGGTTTCTTCCTGTTAAAAGAAAAATTTTTCCTTCCCACTGTTGCCAAGTGCTTGTTCATAGGGGGTCGTCTGACTGTTGGGGTTTTCTGTCTCATGTGTAGGGTCTTTACCCTAAAATATAAAGCGCCTTGAGACGACTGTTCTTGTGATTTGCCGCTATATAAATAAAATTGAATTGAATTGAATTGAATCTTGACACTGCCTGTAAACAATTATGAAATAAATAAAGAACTGTCACCCCAAGGACTATGATGTGATATAAACAGGAACATTAGGTTTAGTGTACCTCCAATGAAGTCACCACTGCTGCATCCTGTCAGCTCTATGGAACTTCCATACAAATGGAGGGAAAGCTTTGCAATGGCTGCAGTCACTTCTTTAAATGGCTGACTTTGCCACAAAGAAACACTCACTGTATATATAGAAGATCAGTATTCCTTGCCCTGCATAGGAAAACAGCAAGAGGCTAAAACAGCTCAGTTAGGAGAGCGTTAGACTGAAGATCTCAAGGTCCCTGTTTAGGGTTTTGGGCACACTTTGTCAAACAGTTCCATGTGCATTCAGAAACAAATGATTTGGTCTTTTGTAAATTAGTATGCACAAATTCACACTTTGAATTACAAAACTGGTGATGTGAATACTAACCAAGTCTAGAAGCAAGTTACATTATTGTACAGTTATTTGCCACTAAATATTAGTGTTTTTGGCCACGTTAGTTTTTAAGAGCCTGAAGTGAATAAATTTAGATGACAGGTGGAGTACTACATTATCAGCTGATGCTGGCTGGCTTGATTAGCAAGCTGCTTCTATAAACTGTACGGGTGCAACACACAGACATGGATATCTGTTAATAAGTGCTAAGTTGTGGGTTAAAAACATATTACAATTTCAGTCACTAAAACTGAAGCATGAGGTTCTTCTGTGCACTGTGAAAAAGTATGTTTTACTCTCAACATTTGGGCAAAATAACCAAAATTCACATTTCTTCATTTGTAAAGTAAAGTACAAAACTGGTGAACATGAGTACAAACAAAGTCCTTCTAGAAGCACGTCTCAGCAGCCATGTTTGAAAGTAAGTCAAGCAAAAGGTAAAAAGTTACCTTACTTACCTGCATCTTTGTGTCATGCATGGCTTATAGCTCATGAAAATGCCCAAATAACAGAAAAAAACCCCAAAAAACACTGTACATGTAACAGTTATGTGGACTGTTGGCCCACATAAGACATCTGAAGCAGGTGGAAATCGCTCAGCTGGGAGAGTGTTAGACTGAAGGTGTAACAGTCCCTGGTTCCATCCTGGGTTTCAGCAGAAGTTGGGAAGGCTTTTCAAGTTGTTTTTCTGTGTGTGTTGAGAAACAAGTTAATTGGCCTTCTGTTTCTTCGCTTTATATTAAAGGACAGTCTAATCTGAATATTTGGGGAAAAGAAGATGAATCCACATTTGTACATCAGTGTGCACAATTTCACATGTTGAACCAGAGGGTTGTGCTATGCAGAGAGATTATTGGGTTAGCAAGCTATGTTGAGCTTAAAGTCAGATTTTTCACTGCCTGACTGCTTTATTTGGGATACCTGTGAAATCAAATGCAATCCAGTACAAAAGTCCTGACATAAACTCTACTTTTACAAGTTACTGGTCAATTCAATTCAATTCAATTTTATTTATATAGCGCCAAATCACAAGAACAGTCGTCTCAAGGTGCTTTATATTGTAAAGGGTAAGGGTAAAGGGTAAAAACCCTACAAATTAGACAGAAAACCCCAACAGTCAGACGACCCCCTATGAGCAAGCACTTGGCAACAGTGGGAAGAAAAAACTCCTTTTTAACAGGAAGAAACCTCCAGCAGAACCAGGCTCAGAGAGGGACAGCCACCTGCTAACTATTAACTACTAACACTATTACCACTGTAATAAAAAGTGCTACCCGTTTTCAGAATACCTTGCTTTATGGTTAATACCTGCTATTCTAATGAAATTCCAATCAGTCTCACCTGTACTTTGCTAAATTAGCATGGTAAATAGGATATATTTTATACCCACGTAATTTGCTGTAGTTGGCATTTAGCCCAAATAACCACTAAGCATAAGGCCACTAAGCATAACTGTACACTCTTTGTCTTGTATCATTTTGGTGGATTATTGAAGCTTTCAAAAGCAATAAAATTCAGTTCTGCTTTATTTCAACATGATCAAAGGTATACAGTCCAAGCACATTAAGCTGTCACATGCTATCAGTCCTTTAACTGAAACTTTATCAGTCCATCTGACAGTGAGAAAATGTGTAGAAAACAGATGATAAAAACACCATCAGAGAAAGAAGTCGGGTGGCAAACAAGACTATAGAACAAGTCTGAATACTGATAATGAATCAGTCTCAGCATTCTGTATATTTAATCTTTGTACATTAGGGCAAAAATTAAAGGTTGATATTTCCCAGTGGTAATGAACTCTGACCTCGTTTGCTATATTAAATTAAGTCGTGTCCTCATTAAAGACAGGACAGCTGCACAAAGCCTTATGGTCAAATAGTTCACAAGTTTGTGTAACTGGTTTTAATTGTTATGTTAATGAATTCCATTGAATTGCTTATGCTTGTGTGTGTATTGATCAAGCCATCATTGTCATTGTGTGGCTGTATGTACACTGTTCAAAAAAATTAAAGGAACACTTTTTAATCAGAGTATAGCATGAAATCAGTTAAACTTCTGGGATATTGATCTGGTCAGTTAAGTAGCAGAGGGGGTTGTTAATCAGTTTCAGCTGCTTTGGTATTAATAAAATTAACAACAGGTGCACTCTAGGCGCAAGAATGAGACGACCCCCAAAACAGGAATGGTTTTACAGGTGGAAGCCACAGCCATTTGTCCTCATCTTTTCTGACTGATTTTTCACGAGTTTTGCACTTGGATAGGGTCAGTGTCACTACTGGTAGCATGTGGCTGTACCATACAGAGGTTGCAGAGGTAGTCCAACTCCTCCAGGGTGGCACATCAATGCGTGCCATTGCCAGAAGGTTTGCTGTGTCTCCCAGCACAGTCTCAAGAATATGGAGGAGATTCCAGGAGACTCTAGGAGAGCTGGACAGGGCCATAGAAGGCCCTTAACCCATCAGCAGGACCAGTGTCTACTCCTTTGTGCAAGGAGGAACAGGAGGAGCACTGCCAGAGCCCTACAAAATGACCTCCAGCAGGCCACTGGTATGAATGTCTCTGACCAAACAATCAGAAACAGACTTCATGAGGGTGGCCTGAGGGCCCAATGTCCTCTAGTGGGCCCTGTGCTCACTGCCTGGCACTGTGGAGCTCGATTGGCATTTGCCATCGAATACCAGAATTGGCAGGACCGCCACTGATGCCCTGTGCTTTTCACAGATGAGAGCAAGTTCACCCTGAACACGTGACAGACGTGAAAGGGTCTGGAGAAGCTGTGGAGAGAATGTTATGCTGCCTGTAACATCATTCAGCATGACCAGTTTGGTGGTGGGTCAGTGATGGTCTGGGGAGGCATTACCATGGAGGGATGCACAGACCTCTGTAGGCTAGGCAACGGCACCCTGACTGCCATTAGGTATCGGGATGAACTCCTTGGACCCATTGTCAGACCCTACGCTGGTGCAGTGGGTCCTAGGTTCCTCCACACATACAGAACACATGGTTTTCATGTCTTGTTAGGTTGTAAAGACACAGCTGTCCATCATGGTGAAAAATTGCTTTGCTTGCAGTAGAATACAACTGTAAATACAAAAATTCGAATTTCTTTTGATACCCTAAGTTGGATAAACAGTTAAAAAGCTAGATGGATGGACAGATGGATGGATGTTTTTTTCTTCTTTCTTTCTTCTTAAAAAAGCTATATTATATTTTTTCCTTCTCAGAGTTTATGGTGAGGTGAGGAAAGGATTGAACACAGAGTCATCATCTTATTCAGAAAACTGTTAATCTTTTTTCTGGCACTTAAATCTTAGCCTTGTAATACGTTTTCTACACTTTTCTATACATACACTGACATTTTCGTTCTACTTATTTATAATTTCAAGACATTTGTAGTTTAAAAAAAAAAAAAAAAAAAATCACCAACAAAGGTAATCCTATCTGTTTGGATTACTTCTCTCACCATATTTGTGTGTGCTTTTTTGGATATGATAAGTCAAAGCTCTAGGTATGCCAGAGTTGGTCTGTCAGCTACTTTGGTCCACACTGAAAAATCTCCAGTTGTAAGGATTACGATGCAGTTTACATCTATGGACTGTGCTTTTTACAGCTTTGATATTTGGTACATATAATCATATAATCATATAATCAAGGTCACCACAAGATAACTAACAGGTAAAATCTTTCAGTTTTCCAGTACAATATCTCAGTTTCTATTGCAGTGATACTTAATTTATTGCCCACAGATTGAATTAGACCCACTATATGGTGTGGCTGACCCGGCACTAAATAAAATTATTTAAGAAGTACCAATGATTACATTTTTATTGTTTTTCAAATTATAACCAAACCAAAAAAGCATTTTCAATTAAAATCTAGTTGCAGCTTTTAAATGTGGTAATATACATTTTTATCTACACAGTAAAAAAATAAAATAAAATACAATACAATGTACAGTACAATGTACCATTTTAAAATGAAGGAATTTTCCGTATAAATTTTTTACAGATGTTTTTCCATGTTAACCACACATTAAATGTTACTATTTACCATTTATTGAAACTTCTGTTAAAAAAAATCTAGTATAAAAAAATCCTTCTTTATTTTACTTTGGAGGTTTAAACAAAACTGACATTCCATCCATTTTCTTCCGCTTATCCAATTCAGGGTCGTGGGGGGGCTGGAGCCTATCCCAGCTACCATAGGGCGAGAGCCAGGGTACACCCTTGACAGGTCACCAATCTGTTGCAGGGCTAACACAGAGAGGCAGACAACAATTCACACCTACACACCAATTACCCTAACCCCATGCATGTCTTTGGACTGTGGGAGGACGCTGGAGTACCCGGAGAGAACCCACGCAGAAAGAGACTCCATACAGAAATGTCCCAGCTTAATGGAGACAACAGAGCTAACCACCGCACCACCTAACCTTTACATACATGCATCGGGGCAACTTGGGGTTCAGTATCTTGCCCAAGGATACTTCAACATACAGACTATAGGAGCCAGGGATCGAACTACCGACCTTCCAATTACCTCCTGAGCCACAGCCACCCTGACATTCCCATCAGCCTAATTAATTGTCAGTTATTGTCAGTGTTAGCATCCATGTCAACATGCCCAAGATGTTAAAGATAAAGAGTTTCGCGCCTGCTAATTGCAGCTTGTTAGTATTGTCATTGTAAGCATGTTAGCATGCTGATGTAGGCATTTAGTTTAAAGAGACATAAATTATAACTTTCCAGAGCTTCTAGCATGTAGAGTGTTTATCTCATTTGAAGAATAACAGGTAAACAGGTGGAATATAGGACATGATAAATAGGCTATGTAAATTATTATACTGCTAGAACCGCCATTACTAGTGCCACCACTGAGTTTACCATAGGTTGAGCTCTCTTGGCTCTATCAAGAGAAGAACCAGATGCCTTAGAAAACCTTTAGGCTAATAGGCTACTGACTTGTCCATAAATCTGGCCAGTGCTTCTGTGCAGACAAACTTTAAATCTTAGAGCATAATAACATCAAAAGCTTTTACAGTAAACCCTGTCTCTTGAGGCAGGCACAATGGCTGTCTGGTGTCCAGTAAAAATAAAGATGGCATGGGATGGGATTACAGTACATTGGAGAGCAAATACAGAAAATGATGCTTCAATATGATGCTACAATAATTTGCATGAACAACTATTAAAACAGACGAAGAAAGGGTTAATAAATATATCACAGATAATTTGCCAAGATTATTTTTCTGTCTAGTCAAGAAAGGACAGTGAAAAAACTGTTGCACACATCTCTGTGAAAGTGAGGACCTTGCTCACCTGATGCAGGGAAGGGTAGGAAGAGATCGATGGCAGCAGTAAAGTGACAGAAAGTGTGGCACAGAAATGAAGTTTGCTGGCGGAGGAGAAGAGATTTTCATGGGCAGATGATGGATAGTGCAATCCGTGGGCAGGGACTGTGCTGCATGAGAGTGTCAGGTTAAGCTGGGGGCTCAGGTCTCAGTTTACAATGACTCCCAGATTTTATTATTAAATTAAATTACACCCTTTTACTGCAACTTCAAAAACATGCAGAGCTCCTCTTAGTCAAAGTGCTGTAGTATAAAAAAAAAAAAAAAAAAAAAAAAAAAAAAATTCTTTAAT
>VUQI01061590.1:10959-21688 GCA_015106735.1 Paratilapia polleni
TTAAAAAAATAATTTTTTTTTTGTTTTTTTTATTTAAATTTTTCTTTTTTCTTCTTCTTTTTTTTTTTTTTAAAGATAAATATGAAAAAAATCAGTTTCTGTTGATATATTCCGGTTATTCGGGGCAACAACCAATTCAAGTTTTCGTCATTTATTAATACATCATTTGTTACTTTGATTAATCGGTTATAAATCCAGAAATAATTTGGCTTTAATTTCAGTTAGCTAGGTAACTAAACTACAGCTAGCAGGCTAACCAGCCCCATGTTGGCTGTTACTGTAGAAATATGTTATATATCTTATATATCTTTGTTTTGTACCTTTACTTGATTTACTGAGGGACAAAATCATTACTGTTTGACTTCACGTTAGCTAGTGAAGCTAGCCAACTGGCATTTCCACTGACATCTTAGCTAGTTATATTGTTAACAAGCTACAGTTGGCCAGCTATCTTTAAATTAGCTAAGCTGCATAAATCTGGTGATGATTAGTTGGTGACTTTAGCCGATCGACTACTAGAAAAAGTGCAACACAAACTGGAAATGGAGAACGTTCACTTTCAAAATAAAAGTTGTGCCTCAGCGCTGCAGCCAAAATGCTTCAAAAGGCCCAGCTTTTACTTTGAAGGCAAATGTTCTGCGTTTCCGGTTTGCATTGCACTTTTCAGTTTCACTACCGTTTTGAGAGTAGTTGGCAAGTGTTTGCAGACAAGTCAGCATCTTCCAGTCTGCAGACTGCAGGCGACTCCGGCAATCTGTTATGGACCAAAACAAATGCAAGGAGGTTTTTGGTGCAGCGCCCTCTTTGCAGCCAGTTACACCTTGCGAATGCCAGTAACCTCCAGCAACCACTCACCAAACGGTCAGGGAATACACATTTTTCCCTCATGAACAGTGGTTACCAGATGGTTGCCAACCAGTCTCTAGGCCTGTGTGACTGAGACCTTGACCCTATAACGTCACACATCCAAAATGCCAGACAAGTTAGTCAGTGGTCATGTGACTGTAAAGCCTGAATTGAAAGTAATGTTATTCTGATAGTTTTAGCATGTGTGTGACCGTCTGTTGTCTTTAACCATCTCTGCAGTTTTTCGTGATGTGTTGATAAGATGATACTCTACAAACAAAAAGGGAGGAAAGAAAGAACCTCCAGTTCTGCTGATGCAGCTGACTCATGATCAGAGAAACTATTTTTAATGGGTATAAAATGAGGAGATGTGTGTGTTGGTGTGTGCATGCATGTGTGGTATTGTGTGCCTGCCAGTGTCCCAGCCAAACTGCTAATGATCCACCAGTCATAAGGCCTTTAAGGCAAACCCAGGAGGCCCACCAGGCAGCCCACAGAGCAGAAAAAATAACCACACAGCCCAATAAAAACATCACATCTCCATAAAGTTAACTATTGAAAAAGTACTTCTGCTTTTATAGATATGAAATTATACTTTGCCAATGGGATTCTTGGACCTTATTCTGGTCGTGTAAAGGTAAAGGACAGGTCAGACCTTCAGCTGGGCTTTAATGTAATAACATACCAGAATAACTGAAGTAAACCAGAGAGAGAGAAAAGCAGAACTGATCTGCAGTTCTTTTATCAGGGGAGCAGAATAATATAGAAATATTCCTACAGTAGATGTAAGCTGGCCGAAAGGGTTCTGCGTTAACATCAAACAGAATTATATTCCAGTGAATCTCACAGTGAGAGCTCAAAGATTAATCCTTTACATGGCAGTCACATTTGAAGGAGTACGATTTTGTTAAATCACAAAAGATGCAATTTTAATCACAACTTACATAATTAACTGTGTCTTAACACGATGTAGGACCTTCACAGATTGAGTCATAACAGTCAAATTCTTCAGATTTAATAAAAACTGTGGACAGTTGACAGGAATTCATGAGTTTGACAAACAGCAAAAAAGCAGCTCTTGGCTGTTTTCTGATTATTCCGCCGTCTGCATGCCAGTGTCTGCACGGACGCTCAGCTGAGGACAGTCTGACCCACAGAAACAGTCCAGATGAGCACGTGCAAGGGGTTCGGAGGCAAGGAGAAACATACTTACTGAGGCCAGGCACCCTTAATAGACCATTACAGAAACACCAACACCCAACAGTTCGATGGAGGCTGCAGGTTTGCTTTTTTTTTGGATTTGCTAATGCTAATAAAATGCTATCAGTAGGAGGGGTTTTAATACCAAGCATCTTCTTTTGAGCCGTATGAGCATGTGCAAGGGGTTCAAGGGCGAAGAGAAAGATAATTACTGAGGCCAGGCACCCTTAATAGACCATTACAGAAACACCAACACCCAACAGTTTGATGGAGGCTGCAGGTTTGCTTGGATTTTGAGTGAACGTCAAACTTTCAGTCTTGTATTATTTTAAACTTTTTTCTTTTTTTTTGGATTTGCAAGGGCGAAGAGAAAGATAATTGGTGAGGCCAGGCACCGTTAATAGACCATTACATGGAATAGTCAGACCTCAGACCGCTTGTTTTTTTTAATTACTGTTTGGTAAGGTTTATGCACTTTGCCTCAGTGGCATGTTACGCCTCTTAAAATATGATTGGTTGCTTGAAAAAGGCGCAACAGCAGTAATATGTTCACTACAAACATATTTGTGAAACATCAAATAAATGTAGTCAAATTTTTTCAACACTCAATTTAAAATACAGTTTAGTCATAGGGGAATAAAACAGTTTGCCCCCAGTCTTTAGACCTGCCCATTTCTCCCACATCCAATCAGCTGACCATGAGTTATTTCAGTTCACCTACGTTCTGTCTGACAGGTTTTGACATGAGCCTCTATTGCCAATTTCTGGAAAGCGTCTTGATTCACCTTCCTTCATCTTCCATGGTTCATTATCTGCTCTCTGCCTCATTCCCACACGGGGTGTAATGTGGGCTGTTTATGTCTAATTCCTGGAAAGAGCACCTTCTGACTGGAAACTTATTGATGATGCCGTCAAGAAGACACTTAATTCTGAGAAGTGACCTTCTCTGAAAAAGAATGGAAAGGTTGTATCTTCACTAATAGTGCAGCTTTTCTACATTGCAGCTCAATTTACTGTTGACTCATTTCACTTGTGATTGATGGATCCTATATTCAGAGCCCATCACCACGTGGCATCAAATGTTTTTACATTATAGGTTCCTGCCTTGCTACCCTAGCAGCAGAAGCTATTGAGGTCCCACTGAACTGTGGCAAAGGAGAGTTTTTAAGGAAAGGAAAATAAGGAAGAAGAAAAGCTAGAATTTCTGTCCTGCAAAGAGGAGTCCATCAGGAAAAAAGAAACGCATAGAGTGGAGACAAAAAATGGAGGCAGGTACAAAGGACGAGATGTCAAGAAACACTAAGCAGATGTAGAGAAAAGAGAGTGTGAGAGACAGCTAAAAGAAAAAATCCTTTCTCACAGACCGATTTTCATCTGCTCTGAGTGGCTGTCCACTTGTACACACACCATACGCCTCCTCTGGCTAACTACCTGACACAACAGAGGAGTACTGCAGAGCCAAGGCGGCCTGTTAGCACCGAGACATCAAAAAGCCAACCCGGTGAATCGCTGCTTTCCTCTGAGTCACAGCAGCAGGCCTGTCAAGTGGCACGCCAAAGAGCATTCAGGAGAGAAGACGTGTGTGTGTGTGTGTGTGTGAAATTACAGTACGAGTGGACTTCAGCAGGGAGACGGTGAAAGCCTTCAGAAGCACTAAAGTCTGCTAACAAACATTAAACCAGAACTACAACCCTGACATGGACATTTTTCTCAAAGGGAAAAGACCTGGCACCAAAATATAACCAAGAAAACACACCAAGAAGCTGCTTCTCTGCTCTGAGTGACTGGCTTGTATTTTGTACCTCCTCGTCTGCTGCATTTTACATTTGGACAACAAACTCTTCCTCCATGAGAAGGCTGGAAAACACAACGCATGAATTGTATTTTGTAACACCTTCAGCTTTGTTGGTATTTTAGAGTCTGACACACTGGCTGTGTACTTAAAGTGGACGTAGTTGACATTACATTAACTACTGGATTGAGAAGTCTCATTGTTAAAGCCTCGATTTTAACTTAATGGCTGTTGCTATCTTGGAGGTACAAGTGGCCATATTTGAAGGAAAGGGTGGAGTGCTCGGTTATCAACTAAAGCCAGCAAACTGCATGCATCAGCTGTACAGGTGCTTCACGAAGACACAGATACCTGCTAATCGGTGCAAGTAACAGATTTCCTGTCAGGGCGAATACTCGTGGGTTTCTAACAGCCAGTGGGACAAGGAGGAGTCCAACTGATAGCTGTATTCAAGTTACAGAAACATACTTTCAGAACTTACCGTGAAGTCCTACAGTTTTGCTCACGTTTCTCCAAGCTCTCCCCTTTTTCCTGTCTCTCTGTAAAAGCAAAGTTGAACCGTGTAGCTCAAACAGTTGCGATTGTTCTCCATTTGTGATTGTCAGTGGCGTCAGGAGACTCCCAGGTGATGGGTTTTTACGACGTAGCGTGAAGCAAGTTTTTCATATAAATTGAAATAAATTCATGCAAACTCTGATTCATGTAAATTCCGGTTGCCCAGCTCCTGTCAGTTTGCCTCCTTGCCCCAAAGGGCTCCAACAGCACAAACACGGTCCAGAGGTCCAGTTCAGGGACTCCAGTTAGCTGAGGTGAAGCCTAGCAGACAGCTAGCAGCTACAGCCGCCTGTATCACCATCCATCTGTCACCAGGTGTGCGTCCATATATTAATACCTGATAACGATACCGTTACCTTTATCTGGTGGCAGGTGATGAACTCATAGGCAGTTCCAAACTGTGTAAAACTGTCAGCTTAGACTTAACTAACTGCAAAACTAACAAGTTATTAATTATTAATAATTACCAGGTAATACCTGAGACTCCCTGTCAGCTGTTAGAACTGAAGAAGCCTCTTGCATGAGGAAGAACCTAAAGAAGAAGACCAGTTGCCTTCAACTCTAGAACTTAGGACCACCAGGACTTGCATGACTGAGAACCTGCACAGACATCAGCTGACATCGCTTATGTTAGCAGTTAGCTTGTCAGCTAATCCCATTAGCCATTTCAGGAGGTTGAATTCTTCTTGTCTGGTCTTTCACACAAGTTTAAAAAGTTAACTCAGAATAACATTCAAAACAAACTGCTGGTGCTTCATTTAAAACCATCATTTACTGCCACGGACTCTGGGCTGAAACTTATCTGCAGCACAAAATGAGCTGATGGTGAAACAAAAAGCTTTGAAACTTTATTAACCACCTTTTGTTGTTTTTGTATGGCGCCAAGACGGAGTCTGTGATGAAGGACGAGCCACATTATTCCTGAACACCGGGCTGGTCTCGGCTGTACAAAAGCCCCTCTCTGCTATAAATGACTGTGTGAATGTGTAATTACATCAGGCCGCGGCTGAGGGCCGCAAGCGAACAAACAGCAGACCAGCCAAGGAGGTTATTATTCCACAATTAGTTTGTTCATTTTTATTGGTGTGAGGAGAATGTTTAATAATGAAGTAGTCTAACGAGGGGGGGTGGAGTGAAAAGAAGATAAGGAGCATAATGCTCCTCCTGAATGGACTCTTAATGAACTCAATGAGAATCATTAACACCTTCAGTCAGGGTGCACATGTGTGTTTCTGAGATAAAATGAAACTGAATGAAGGGTTTTTATGAAGCAGCAGCACACAGGTTCAGGTGGAGGCAGAGAGGAGACAACAAGAAAAACCTGACCTCATTCACACGTCTGTGTAGGTTCTCAGTCATCCAGGTCATGGGTTCTTTAACGAAGGCCAGTTACTTGTTCACAGTTCAGTGTGTTTGAAGAGCAGATCCTTCGAGAGGCAGAACTGGATCTGCATCTTCAGAGGTTCACCGCTGTAAAAAAAAAGAGTGGCATGTGTGTGAAGACTGTTCTCAAACTAACACCAAAGAATTTGAACAAAAACACTGGTTCCCAGCAAACACAGTGAAAACATTAACTTAAACTAAGCAATAAACTGGGATGATGGCAAAAACTGAACCGTAGACAGACAGATGTTCCAGAGAGGTCCAGGCAGGCTGTCTCTTAGAAAGCAAGAACTATCAATCAGATGATTGGAAGTGCACAAATCTCTGTTTGACTGACAACTAATTTGGTTACTAAATGGTTCTGAACAGCCACACAACCTCCACACAACATCCATCCATCCATTTTCTGCCTCTTATCCAGGTCCGGGTCTCAGGGGCAGCAGTCTAAGCAGAGACGCCCAGACCTCCCTCTCCCCAGCCACCCCCTCCAAGTCCTCTAGGGGGGCGACACCAAGGGGTTCCCAAACCAGCTGAGGGACATAATCTCTCCATCGTGTCCTGGGTCTTCTCCTGGTAGGACATGCCTGAAACACCTCACATAGGAGGGACCAGGAGGCATCCTGGTCAGATGCCTGAACCACCTCAGCTGGCTCCTTTTGATGTGGAGGAGTAGCAGTTTTACTCTGAGCTCGTCCTGAATGACCGAACTCCTCATCCGACCTCTAAGAGAGAGCCCAGACACCTTTCAGAGGAGGCTCATTTCTCCTGCTTGTATCCTCCATCTCATTCTTTAGGTCTCAAAACTCACTGTTTGGTGCACGGTGGACTGTCGCTGTCATGTCCTCTCTGACCCTTTGATACCAGCTTCATAACCCCGTGGTTCAGTCTGCCCTGTGGACCAGGTCTTCAGCCTTCTGAGCTGAATCCTCACCTCCAGAGTTCAGCTGAATCACCTTTTATTAAGTTCAATACAAACACTAATGGTGTAGCAGGAAGTCCTGTCCTGTAGCAGGCTGATCCATATTCAGGTTTAATCCTCTCTCTGGTTAAAAGCTGTTCATTGATCCACTTTACTCCTGCTCAGGGGGTTTCTCTGTCAGTCCTCCTCTCTGGCTGATATTTTCCTCCTGAAAGCTTTAAGATTTACTTCAGTAATGAAGTTATCAAAATCAGTGACTGTGAAGTCATTAAATTAAGCACAATCATTCACTGATTTTGTCCATGTTATTTTCAGAAGCTGCATTAGAAACAGAGAAAATGTTCTTTTCTTAATAAAACTTTTCCATTTTAAGCGTAAAAATATGCCTAACAAAAATCTACCAGTTTAGAAACTATACGATACAGTTATTTAAACTGGATTAAAAAGCCATTAATGGAAACTGTCACTGAGGGAAACTGGATTAAAATTTCACTGAGGGGGCGCTGCCATAGCTTATCTGGTTGAGTGGGGGCCTGGGTTTGAGTCCGCCCCACATCATTTCCTGTGTGTCATTTCTCCACTCTCCCTCCAGCTTCCTGTTTACTCTCTAAAACTCCCCGATCAAATAAAGATTGAAACGTGCCAAAAAAATAAATCCCCCAAAAAAACTTTCAGTGGGAAAAACTGGACTAAAATGTCTAAGAGGGAAAACAACTGAAATTTGGCTAATTCTGAAACATGATATACTGAGAGGCATGAAAAACGCAGCAAGTATTGGTGTAAAATATTTCATACATACAAATACAGCAAAACAACTCAGAGGAATGAAAAAGGGATTAGTAGCTCATTTCACGCGAGTAGTCTTGCAAGGCAAAGTTGCCGTTTCCACATGGCACGATCGGTAGTCCAATACAAGACCCTAAACCTGACCCCCGACCCCCTAACCCAACCCTAACCCTAATGCCACGACTACTACAGACAAGCAGGGATCAGGTGATCAGCGTGGTGACCGCTGCTATGAACGCTGCAAGAATTATAAAATATATAAAAATGCTACATTGCTGCGTTTTTAATGCCTTTATATAAAGCAAACAAATCAAAACCAGGATGTGGTGTGAAAAGTAAACCAAATGAACTGTGGCTGCTCTCAGACTAAGGGGAGCATGTTAATCATTCACCTCTTTTTTTTGTCTGATGATACTTTGATACTTTTGTCCCAGCAGAGCTGATCATATTTAATGAGAACAGAGCATTCTGGGAGGAGGGGAGGAGTTTCCTCCAAACCAGGAGTGACTTTTTACTCTCCGTACGGATCATGGATCTGGATTTTCCTGTTGAGAACCTGACGGTCTGAGTTAAGTGCTGGTGACAGAGAGGAAACCTTCGAGGACCATCGCCCTCCCCCTTATCTCTCTCTCTCTCTCTCTCTCTGGACCTTTACCATCTGCCACAGCTGTCGCTCGCCCCAACCGCCACTCTAATTGACAATGAACCCACAGGCGCAGCGATAATTACAGCCGGCCGCTTGGCAACTTCTCCGGGTTTCAATTCCTTCTTTTCAGGATTCATCAAGCCCCATCTGCCGGGTCCCGAGTCTGGCATCTGCCACCTCCTCCTTCCTCCTCCCCGTCGTCCTCCTCCCCCTCGGCCTGCTGGGGGTTTTGTGTTGGTGCTTATTAGCAAGCTGGCCTGTAACCCTGAGAGGTGAAGCACCCTGGAGCAGAAAGCCTCGCTCTGTTTGTTCAGTCACAGAAAGTTGCAGATAAAGAAAAGACTCCTTGTGGTTTTCTCGTTTTCTTTCTCCGCCTTCTTTTCTTCTTCTGCTCTCTCCTCCTTCCTTTCATGTTTCTCTCTCTTAAAAACCAGAATGTGAACAGCTTTATTAGCACAGTGTGCCGCACACAAAGAGCTCTCAGAAGTGAGTAAAAATCCATTTACAGCTGTGAAAAAAACACCTGTCATTTCATTTTAATCTCTGCAAAGAAACATTTGGAAAGTCAGTGAAAAGCAAAGGGCAGCATCTGAATCAATGTGACTTTTTCCAGTTAAGAAATCATCTGATTACAACTCAGGAACCGTCTCAGATGCCTCCTCATTCTGCTGCTCCTGAAGCTGGAAAAAAACGAGTGATCACCTCGTGAGTGGATCTGACGCGGTGATGATCACAGAAAGCTGTGAACAATGAGATTTCTGGGGTTTTTTTTCAAACACTGTGTCTGTGACGTCCAATCAAAGAGGGTTTCCTGCTTTGCTTGTGTTCTGTTTGCAGGGAGCTGCAGAGGACGCAGTGAAACAGGTGCAGTTTCCAAAGCGTCCAGCAGGATGCTGGTTGGTTGGTTTTCTGTACCTGTTTGCCCTGTGAGCTTTGATAGATCTGTGGACCTGCTGGGAGAAACGTGACAAATCTGAGCTGTGCAGCACAAGTCATAGAAAACAACAGGTTTCAGAGCCAGTGTGTTGAGCTGTGCTCACAGATTTCACAACTGTGAAACATACAACTCTGTCTAAAGAAAAAGAGGGATCTGAAGCCGGGATGTTTCCAGGAGTTTGTAAATGGTTTGGCACAGGGGGGTCCACAGGAAAATCAGAGTGGTCAGAAAATAAAGCCAGAGCAGAAAATCAAAGAGTGGGTTTTATTTTAGGCTCCTGTTTGGCCCTGGGCCCTCATACAGCACCTTGAGTGCTCACTCAGAGTAGAAAAGCACAGAATAAGCACCGGTCCTTTTACCATACAGATGTTTTACAGGAGAAGTGGCAGCACAGAGAACAGAGGCTGATTGGCTCACAGGAGGTAGACAAGAACATGATTGGACCACAGACAGAATTAAGTTTGACAGCATGGAAAAGAGGAAGTGATGTAAAGAAGAAACTAACAGCCCAGGAATGCAGGCAGACGACTGAATATGGATCTCCATTATTGAATTTATGCAGAAGCTTCATTTACAGATTAAATCAACTAAACTGGAGAAAAACTCAAGAAATCAAACCAGAGAAAAAGATAAAGATTAGTGAGAAACTCCAAATTAAAGATAATGATCCAACAAATGAGGAAACAGCTCTGCACCGGGCTGTAGTGAACACCACCTCCATGATCTGAAACACTAACTGAAGAATCTGCAGAGGAGCTGCAGATCCCGCTCATAAAGTCAGTAGCTCCGCCCACTTCAGGAAATAAAATCAGCACATCCTCCAAATATCTCCTAAACCTCCCCCTCGTTCATACCACACTTGGTACACTCCCACAGGAATCCGACCATATAAGGAGTCCAAAAGGTCCTGGACTGGTTTGGCAGTTCCTGGGTTCAAAATCAGAGGAAGGCCAGGTGCAGTTTGGAGGAGAGGTGAGAAACTAATCAATCAAATAAAAGTCTGAAAACTAACAATTTTCATCCGACTTTCCAGATGGCAACACACAAACCGACACAGCGACGTTACAAACACGGCGCTCTGTGTGCAGAGGTCACAGTGGAGACAAATGCATCTCCACAGAGAGCTGGCTGTAGCTCTAATTATTCATCCATTCACTGCTGAACCGGGTTCTTTTTGGTGGACTCTGCAGTCATCAGTCATCAGATGGCCAAAATCTGGTGAGGATCATGTAGTGTAGACAGAGGAGAAAGTTTGATTTGTTCAGGTAAGAAACATCAAACTGGAACAAAAACTGTGTGAAGGCATCAGTTAGTTTGGAGGAGGAAGCGTTGCAGCCGCCGTTTTATTTATAGAGCGCCAAATCATAACAACAGTCACCTCAAGGCGCTTTATATATTAGGGTAAAGACCCTAGAATATTAGACAGAAAACCCCAACAGTCAGACGACCCCCTATGAGCAAGCACTTGGCAACACTGGGAAGGAAAAACTCCCTTTTAACAGGAAGAAGCCTCCGGCAGAACCAGGCTCAGGGAGGGGCAGCCATCTGCCGCGACCAGCTGGGGGTGAGGGGAAACAGAAGAGAGCAGAGGGAGACAGGACAAAAGACACACTATGAGAGAGAGACAGAGTTTAATAATAACTAATGATTAAATGCAAGTGGTGT